>JABAYD010092303.1:0-11150 GCA_014822095.1 Diplotaxis tenuifolia | reverse complement strand
TGAAACGGTGGGAGTATAGTTTAAATTAAATTTTAAACTGAATAATCCGACAACAAGATTAAAGATAAAGCAAATTGCATGTGGTTAATAATAATAGCATCTGTATTTAAATATACTTTTTGTCGGTGAGTTTGGTGGAGATTCAACGGCCGACACACGCTCTAGGCTCTTCGACACGTGCGAACTTCACGTAGGCCCAATACTCAAGGCCCATTAACGAAGAGATTTGAATTTATTTTTTTCCAACGGAAGAAAAATCACAAAAAAAAAGCGTCACTTTAATTTTGAATTACAGATCGAGTTTCTCATTCCCTCCTATGAACACCACGAAGCCGATGAATCTTCTTCACTAATCTCTACAACGAACCACTTCGCGAGAGCACTAACGATGCAGGATATTCTCGGATCGGTTCGCCGATCGTTAGTTTTCCGGTCATCTCTAGCCGGAGACGACGGAGGAGGAGGAGGTCTAAGCGGATTCGTCGGGAAGATTAACTCCAGCATCCGCAGCTCTCGAATCGGGATCTTCAACAAGCCGCCTCCTGGTCTCCCCGCTCCTCCGAGAAAGGAAGAAGCGCCGTCGATTCGGTGGAGGAAAGGGGAGTTAATCGGTTGCGGTGCTTTCGGAAGGGTTTACATGGGGATGAACCTCGATTCCGGCGAGCTTCTTGCGATTAAACAGGTTGATTTCAAGTTTATCAGTTCGGATTATCCGTTAATTGTGTTTTGATTATATTATTTTGCTGATTTGTGATGGTTTATTGCTGCTGCTTTGTTGATTAGGTCTTAATCGCTCCGAACAATGCAAAGGAGAAGACTCAGGTGAGTTTCCATCACTTGGTAGCTCTGTGGTTTAATCTTTGTGTTTAAGTTTCTAATTTAGGATGAATCATTGTTGTTTTAGGGTCATATTCGTGAGATTGAGGAAGAAGTACAACTTCTCAAGAATCTTTCACATCCTAATATTGTTGTGAGTAAGCTAATACATTTAGTTCTTTCCTTTGTATTGATTCAGTGTTAATTATCTTTGTTTTTTTTTTTTCAGAGATATTTGGGTACAGTAAGGGAGAGTGATTCGTTGAATATCTTAATGGAGTTTGTTTCCGGTGGGTCTATATCTTCTTTGTTGGAGAAGTTTGGATCTTTTCCTGAACCTGTAAGTTATTCATTACTACATCTTGTGTTTGAGCTTTCACAGGGATTTAATTTTGTAGTGAACATTTTCTGAATAGGTAATAATAATGTACACAAAGCAACTTTTGCTTGGTCTGGAGTATCTTCACAAGAATGGGATCATGCATAGAGATATCAAAGTAACTTTTCTATTTTCCAACATATGATTATGATTGTGGTTGCTTTATATAACTTTTGTCAACTTGTTCTAGGGGGCTAATATTTTGGTCGATAACAAAGGGTGCATCAGGCTCGCAGATTTTGGTGCTTCCAAGAAAGTTGTAGAGCTAGTACGATTGTGCTTCTATTTCTCTTTAAACATATTTCAGTATGTTGTCTCTCTTTTTCACTACTCCAACTCTTGTGATTGTTGTGCTTTCAGGCTACTGTAAATGGTGCCAAATCTATGAAGGGAACACCGTATTGGATGGCTCCTGAAGTCATTCTCCAGACTGGTCATAGCTTGTAAGTATTTGTTGAATATCCATACTAGTCATCATAATTCCCTGAATCTCCTACTTTCTTTAAGCTTCTAACGTTTTGTAAGATGATAGATTACAAATGTTATGGGGTTTTGGAAATGGGTTTTATCTATTTTCCCCTGTGTATTGCAACTTTTCGTCTGACCTTCTTCTTAAATCTGAAGCTCTGCTGATATATGGAGCGTTGGGTGCACTGTGATCGAGATGGCTACAGGGAAACCTCCCTGGAGCGAGCAGTATCAGCAGGTAGATATATCAACTGGGTGAAAGACACTTTTCAAAATCATTGAAGCATATACTGCTGTCTTTTAGTATAGAAAGCTAACAAGTATTTTCCAGTTTGCCGCTGTCCTTCATATTGGTAGAACAAAAGCTCATCCACCAATTCCTGAAGACCTCTCACCAGAGGCTAAAGACTTTCTACTGAAATGCTTACACAAGTAAGTCATAATTCGTTTCTGTCTTTATCTAGAGATAGAGCCTGTAAAGACCGATGTCCACCTTTCCATTTCAATAAAGCGTTTATTTCTATTATTCTAGTTATAAGGTCTATTCTATTTTGCAGGGAACCAAGCTTGAGACTCTCTGCATCTGAATTGCTTAAGGTGTTGTGGATCTTATATTTTGTACACTTTTAACACAGATATTTTTGTTGTTTATATGTTCTAACATCTGGTTAACATTTGCAGCATCCCTTTGTCACTGGAGAGCACATGGAACCTCATCCTGCTTTCCGTAATTCTCTTACGGTTAGTACATTAATTATGCAGTGAAAGATCTTCTGGTTCTTCAACCTTCTGACATCCTTTGAAATATATCAGGAATGCGAAAACTCAATAGCCACACAAGGAATGAATGTTAGGAGTTCGTAAGTTTCTCTTTGCAGCTCTACTTTCAATTTTCTTTCTTATTACTACACATGATTTTGGTCTTTTGATTCTTATTTTTCACTTTTCCTATTTATTCATTGTTCCAGAATGAACTCTTTGATGAGGAGGTCAACCTGTTCAGGCTTGAAGGATGTATGTGAACTCGGAAGCTTGAGGAGTTCCCTTATACACCCAGAGAAGTCAAATAACTCAGGTTTCGGTTGGCGAGATGGTGACTCTGATGACCTTTGTCAGATCGATATGGATGATCTCTGCAACATTTCATCAGTCAGTAACAATGTTTTGTCACAATCCACTGATTTAAACAAGGTGATCAACTTATCTTCCAAGTTTTCAAAATATGTAAGTTGATTACAGTTATACTGACAGAAACCTTTGAACTCTTTAACAGAGTTTTAATCCCATGTGTGATTCCACGGATAACTGGTCATGCAAGTTTGACGAAAGCCCAGAAGTGAAGAGAAGTAAATCTAACTTGCTTTCTTACCAAGCTGCTGAACTCAAATCTAGTGTTCCATGTGATGAGGAAACCAGCTTAACCCTCGCTGGTAGCTCTTCCGTGGCAGAGGATGATTATCAAGCCACAGAGTTGAAAATAAAATCATTTTTGGATGAAAAGGTAAGGCCCTCTTTGCTGCAGCTTGGTGAGAAATCAAATAATACTATTCATGATTTCTCAGATTCATTTGCTAAACTTAGGCTGAAGAGACCTATTAATCTCGTAAACTTAAATGCATGCACAATACTCCATAGTCTTATTCATCTCCTCTGGTCTACCTATGATTTTAAATGCATATATGCTACCAAGTGAGGCTTTGTGATGAGTATCTAGAATCTTGAGTACTTATTCTGATTTCGTTTTATCTGTTTTCAAGGCTCAGGACTTGAAAAGGTTACAGACCCCTCTGCTTGAAGAATTCCACAACGCTATGAATCCAGGGATACCACAAGGTGCACTTGGAGGAGACACCACCAACAGCTATAAATTACCAAACCTACCAACTATAAGCAAGTCACCTAAACGACTATCAAGCAGACGTCTCTCAGCTATCAGTGATGCAATGCCAAGCCCATTCAAAAGCTCAAAACGCACACTGAACACAAGCAGAACGATGCAGCCAGTAACTGAGTCAACTCAAGTCAACGAGTCAACCAAGAAGGCAGTAAATAATAGCCGTTGGTGAGTTAGCTCTTGCTGAAGTAATAAAACCTTAAAATTTTGTTTTTTCTTTGATGTTGATGTTTCTTTCTTTGAATCCGCTTGCAGTTTTTCAGAGATGCGAAAGGAGTGGGAAGAAGAACTCTATGAAGAGCTTGAAAGGCATCGAGGCAAGTGAATTTTTAGTAAAGGTTTTGAATTTTAAAAGCATTTTTTTTTTGTAACTTATCGTAATGAAATAATGTGTGCAGAGAATCTGAGACATGGTGGTGCAGGAGGGAGGTCTCCTTTATCAGCTCATAAAGGATAGAGAGAACGGTTAAGAGAAGCATTGTTATGTTTCTCTCTTTTGTAAACCCAAAACTACTCTGTTCCTCTTTTCATGGTTTTTTTTTGGGTGAGGTGGTTTTCATCACTATTATTGCATTTGATCTATATTGTAGTTAGTTCTTAAATGATCCATAATAATATTATTCGAGTTATATACTTATGTATATCGTAACTTTCACATAAAAGACAGTATCAACCATCTAAGAGCTTGTTTGTGGATCGTGTTTTATTAGTTGTGAATATTCTTATTCATAAGAAAGTATACTATTAATGTCATAACTACTGTAAATGTAGGAATCACACAGCCAAAATGGACTCTCCAATGTAACATGTGTTATTATTTGCCTTGTTCTCCCTTACATGACCGTTGTTCAGTCAAGCACTCATCAAAAACGTAAAAAGGAAGAAAATAAACCACAGTGTTTGATTCAGTATTACGGTTTGAATTATCTACTTATATGGTTGGAGGGTGGGCTGTCAAAAGAAGCTGCGCAAATTCCAAAAAAAAAAAAAAGAGAGGAACATGAAGATCTTCATGTTTCTTGATTTTCTCTACCATATCTATTAATAATCAACATTAAGATTTTGTGCTTTCCTCCTTTTTCAGTCAGTGTTTGGACTATGGACCGTATTTGATTGAAGTATTGACCTTTGTAGATACACTTACTATATAGGCTCCAAAACTGAGAAAAAAAGAGAGAAAATATGTGATTTTCTTTTGCGTTTTATGTACGTTCTCGACAAGTCCCTATCTGATGATTTGAGAGATATAGAGAGAGCGAGGTACCCCTTTTCTACGTCACTTTTTTTTTCTGTATGTTTTACAATTTCTCTGTAATAACAAGTTGTAATTGGAACCTAAGTATATGTCATTCACTTTTGGTTTAACGATATACCATTGTTCATTTAATCAGAAACATATTGTTTCAGAGATTCGTATTTCAGAAACATATTTTAGATCTGTTTACCTCATTTAATAATAAGTAATGTAACCTATGATATGAATGATCTATAATGATAAAACTATGGCTCCAATGACGACATCCCGCCCCGCACCGCAGTTAACAGTAACAAAAATCTCTACCTATACTATATATATATAAGTTTTTATAATTGTTAAAACCGCACCGCATCTAAACCGCTTGTCCCGCACTGCTCAAACCGCAATTACCATTCGGAGCCTATATATTCAAAAATATTGCTCGACATAGTTCACATGGACATAGTCCCATAGCTCGATTTCTCAAATCTGATTGGGTCCTACGAATTTTGCAGCTCATTATCCAAAATAATTTGACGAAAAACTATGAATGGTTGTTTTTATATAAAAAGGCTATGCGTTGTGATGAATGCTTTTTTCTTCTTTATTTTTAAAACACAGCTTTTATATGGCGTCCAGAAATTATTATCTCCCGACTTCTTGTGGAGGTCTTCTCGTTGATTTAAATTTATGTTTTTTCCTAATCATTATAATATATGATAAGTATAAATGTATTAAACGAAGATGGACGTCATTAAACCATGCGCACGTTTCAATTTAATATGCAAAGCAACTAAGTTAGGACAAGACTCGACCAGTGGAGTTGCTACGATTTGGTTGTGTCGCCATGTTTCACTACGACATGGGCCCCGGGCTACGAAAATTTTAAATAGAGCGTTTAGTGAAAATATCTATGTCAATGTGGTGTTACAAGTTTGTTCCAATTTCAATTTTAAATAATTTAAACAAATGTGACATAAGTTACCAATACCCAAAAGTACAACTAACTAAATAATTGGATACCAAATATTATTATCTCCCAAATAAAATGTAAACAATAGATGCATGAATATAATCCAAATTTGATTAGTTTTACTGGTTATAGAGAGGGAAAAATATCAGTATAATCGGATTTGTGTACAAATGTTATATTATGTAAGGTTAACAAACAAATTATATTAAGAGGTATTGGCTCGCAGCTTAACTATGTCCAGACTTAATCATCCACCTATACCATTACGTAAATGAATGAACATGATTGGCTTACTGCTACTTCGGAAAATAATATTTTGTATAATGTTTCACTAATTTAAAGTCATGAATTGATTAATTAAGTAAATAGTTTAATTAACCGGTCAAAGAAAGTGCCATCATAAAGAATCAAAAGGCATCCCACTATTACTAAAAGCAGAGAAAATTACATATTTTAAAATTGTTTAATTGCATGGGAAAAAGTTTTATGCATATACACTTGTAAGCCCATCCATATTCTTATTTTACTTACCAATCCTTTTTCTCTTCTTAGCCACCAAGAAAATACCCAATTCTTCTTTGCAGTGACGTCATTTAGTTTCTCCTCTACATTTCTACATTATTGCATTGCATCCTGTCTTTATAATTAAATTTATGCATATTGTTGTATATAATACAGTCTGACCTAATTTTGTAACATACCAATTGAGGATTGCGTCATGAATCTTACATATATAAGACCAGGTTTATTAGGACTATTGGACTAGATCAGTTAAAGAGGGTCGGATTAGGACATAGCCTGAACGTCAGCTTTATTATGGCTTTTGTGTTTATATATTCATACGTGGAGATAAACTTTGGAGTAGTTTATGTTTCAAGAGAGAGCATATTTTTCTATATAATTAGGAATTCTAATTGTGCGAGTCCTCAGTACGCAGTGAAAGTAATTATTTTGTTCTGTTTTTGTTCGTATTAAACAATATATATACACATAATTTTGTTTGTTTTTTATCAGTTTTGTTTGTTGTTAGTTGTTGCAGTCGATTTTACTGATTAGTTAATTAGCATAAAACAGTTTTGCATCAAAAACAAATATTAACCAAGGCAAACAAACGTCCGATATTCGAAGTTTCCAATTTTGATTTTAGATTTTATCATCAATAAATTTCATCTCTATATGGATTTGAGTATGTACCGACTGATATTAGTCCTCGTATCTTGATTTTATCAAAACTCGACGACTTGAGTTGTTTCATAATTAATAAGATACATTGCGCTAATGGATTAACGCAAAAAAAAAGGTTCAAAAAATGGATAGAGGTTATGCTTAAAAAAAATGGATAGAGGCAGATCCATGCAAAGTTTCAAACTACTTTGCAGAAAAGAAACGTGAAAAGGATCGCACTTATACATCAAATTCAAACCACTAAAACTTAGTTTAGGGGATATCGAATACAATAAAGCTACGTTCAAAAGAAGAAGAAAACGGATACAATAACAAATAAATAATAATATTCAATTTTAATTTGTAACAAACGAGTAGTCATCATAAGAAGGAGAAAACAAAACTTTGAAGTTTCATGTGGAGTTTTACGTGGCATGCTTACTATATTGATTAGATTTATTTTTGATGCAGCAAAACACATGCAGACAACAATTAGGGAGAAATTAGCAAAAAGAAAAAGAAAAACAGTTAGGGGAGAAGTGGAAAACCATGCATGCATGCATATAAGTTTTTTTCTGGCTAAAATTTGATGCATGTTTGTAAGTTGGTAATCACAGATAACTATTCGTTTGCATGTAGTCTTAATTAAGTGGCACCTCTTGTCTCTTGTATATTGAACTATGACACATCTTCTTTCTGAGCAGGTTATGGACATGGCTATATTCTAAGCATGTAAAAATTAATTAAATTCCAATTTAAATCTGAAGAAAAATATAATTGTGTATATTGGTTATTAACGAATTTTCAACCAATTATGCCTTTTTCTTGTGGACTTGTGGGGCTAAGAGAGAGAGGCTGAGGGAATTAGAAGCGGAGGCTCGGAGAGCTTTTAGCAGAGATGTGACGACGTCATTGTACGGAACAATAGTCCCTTCTCTATTTTGCATTCTTCTTCTATATTTGTATATGATTATTTTTTGTCAAATACCAAAGACGTTAAAAAATTACATGGCTGTAAAACTTATATGTTTTTAGCTTAATATACCCCTAAAATAACTTCTCAACAAAAAATATATTTATGAGAGGATTAATGGATTATATCACAAGCATAGAATGTCCACTTAACACAAATCAATAGTCTTAGATATGATCATAATTCAACTTTGAGAAGATAAAAACAAGAATAGACAGAGGGAAGTGATGTGTGTTCCCATGATGAAGGCACTTCCATGGTACAATATCCTCCTTATTTTTCCACTCTGCCACTTCCGTCAGATCATCATCCAATAATAGCACCTACAAATACAATAAGTTACAAAAAATAGTATATATTTTTTGTCATCAATTTTATATATATATATAATAAGTTTTATTACACATGAGCGGAAATTTTGCTTATGCAATTTACAAACCTTAGTTTTTTTTTAATAAAACATTATTAGTATTAATGTGAACGTCATATTTCAACAGGCCCTACACATAATTAAAATATTTACGTATTAAATTAATAATTAAGGTCGTTGACAAAAGAAAAACCTAATAATCAAGGTCTTTGTCAGTGATTTAATCTTTAACCATAGAGAGCGATTAAAAAAAAAGAAACACTTGTTATTTATACAAAAACCAAAACACAATGCATGAAATAAAATAAAAAGTGTGTGAAACTGTGATCACAAAGAGACTAGAATAATTATTTTTTTTAAGAAGTGGCAACACATAACGATTCCCAAGATAGAAATCCTCTGTTTTCTCGTTCCCCTTCATGACATCTGTTTGATCTTTGAATCTTCTCAACAACCATCACTTCGTTGTCTTCTTCTTCAACTTCTTCTTCTGCCTCGTGTTCTTGAATCTCTTCTTCGTTATCTTGTTCTTCTTCTTGTTTGGTCTCTGACTCTATGTGGTCATCAGAATCAATCAAGAACGCGAGTCTAACGCAGCCATTACTTCGGTCTTGTAAGCATCTGTCACGGGGGAGAGGTTTCATTGCCTTCATTACCAATCTTCCGTTTTCACGGTGGGACTTGACTTGAATGCAATCAAAACCTCTCATACTTGTCAAAGGAGGTGGAAGTGAAGCCATTGCATTCCTCTTCCTCTCTTGTCTTGATGTGGTGGTTGAAGTTTTAGTTTCAATGGTTTGTAATGAAACCGAGAACAAATCTTGATCGGTAATAACATCAGAGCCCGTCTCGCTACCGAGGCTTTCAGTGCACAATGCTAAGCTCTCATCGCTGAGAGTTCTCCGAGAGGAAGGAATATGAACGTAGGGTACTAATGTCTTCTTGTCTTTTTCATTAGAGCTCGTGTTTGAGATGGTTTCGAGCCAACTTTCCGAGGTAGAGCTCGGCTTAGGAGCTGGTGAGGGCAAGGAAGCTGCATTAGTAGTAGAGATGTCGTCTTGTGGAGTGATGGATGAGTCAAGGAAATGGGATTTGAGAGGATTGTTAGGAGAAGAGAGTCTAAGTCTTAGAGCTCTTGGCTCAAAGTGTTGAGACTCAAAATGAGATTGATACCCTTGATATACAACAGTTGCCATGGCTTAAAAGAGTTTTTTGAAGATGATTCTTGTAAGAAACTATGTTGTTATGTGGAAACAAGGAAGCAGAGAGGGAGAGAGAGGTAAGTAGGAGAGGAGATGAGAGGCTTTGGAAGTGAATTTGAGGGATAAGGAGAGGAGGAGGGTGTTAATTTGTAGTGCCTAAAAAGTTGCTTTCTTACAAATAAATAAATAAAAGTTTGAGAAAGAAAGGTATTAGTGTATAGAGAGAGAGAGAGATGGTGGGTAAAGAGCTTTTCTACATTACCACTTGAGTAAAATGAAAACTATTTATTTATGCCACATAATGTATATGAGAATATATCCATTAAAAGGGTGAAGGAATAGAATAGAGTCACTGTATACTACACTAAAAATACATCTGTCCTATTTTTATGAAGAAAAAGTTTTTTATAGGAACACAATTGTAGAAATGAAGGAAGATTGTCAACTATAGTATTTCACATAAATGGCAAAAACAAAAGATATACATGATTGAGTCAGTGGCGAGGAAGTATCGGTCCTCGTGCATGTGATGTGCCAGAAAGAGGCTACCCACACAAAAACAAAGCAGAGAAAGAGACTTTCCTATGCAAGTAGTAAACTCATAAAATGTGGTTTGAGAGCACATGTGTTTTTTGAAGTATACAATTTAAAAAAAAAAAAAACTGAACAGAAAATGTTGAAACAGATTTTATCTATTCACATCTTCAGTTAGTTCTGTTAGTATTTGTTTAGTCTTACTAATGGCTTAAACGGTTTTGGACAGTATATATATATATATATATATTAATTAAATTTTATAATCTTGTTTTCTTTGGCTATTTTTTTCTCTCTTTTTGATAGTTACCTACCAAAATAGAGAAAACCCCGACAATCAACAAGTCTTGTTTCCCATGATGACAATGAAAATGACTCTTTGTAACAAAAAAGATTTGTGTGCTGATTTAAGCAGAAGAAAAAAAGATTTGTATATATGGCGGTTAATTCTCTAACCCAACTTACCAACATGATTAAAACAATGTTGAAAGCCCTCTCACTAACCAAAAAATATAATTAATATAAGGTTATGGGCATCGGTGAAGAAGGCGTGAACATCTGGAGAGGAATGTTCGTTATCTGAAAATGTGCATGCATCATCCACGAAATATAATACTACTAATTATATAAAAAAACAAAAAGTGTGTCAAAACACGCTTCACCGAACAACGCTAACTATATTTGAATGCAAGGAACAAATTCCCATTTTCCGCCCACTTTGTTATGCCCTAAAAGTGATATAAAATGGTCCTAAATATTAATCAAACAAATAATCAAAACATAATTAAGTGGTTCAATCATCCTGACACGTTAAGGGGAGGGTTGTTTGAGTAGATATAGCTAGATTATAGCAGGACGCTGTGTCTATGGACATGTATCAATTTAATTACCAGCTAGTTTTGTTGAATTACATACATGATCACTGCTCGATCTGACAAGTCATATCGACATGAGGATTTTATATTTGGATATACATCAAATACCATAATTATCTAATTTATTATTTATTTTGATATTTATTTTAAATAATTAGAACTATTTTAATTTTCTTTAATAGTTTTAATTTTATTTTGTTTTCATATAAATAGACATATTAAATATATAATTATATTCAGTTTATGATTTGATTAATAATATTAA
>JABAYD010092298.1:0-13336 GCA_014822095.1 Diplotaxis tenuifolia | reverse complement strand
CGCCGTTGGATGTTGACATTTGTGATCGGAGTGTGTTTTATCGGACGGTAGAGATTAGGTTTTGGATATGAGAGGTGTTAGAGAACGAAGAAGGGTTTATATACAAGTGTTAGGAAATATTTAGAAGATTTATCCATTTTAAATTTGTTATTATCCGCATTATCAAAAACTGTATTTGGTAAGTAACTAATATCGAAATATTTGATTGGTTCATTGCATAATATTATGATCTTACGAGATCAGTGATTGGTGCTTGTTTATGAGCACAATGTGACGTGTTTCGCAAGGTTTACCGTTAGAGTAGATTTTTTAATCCATTGTTGGATAAAGATATATAACCCTCCTTTAATTCCGGTTATTTCATTTGTTAGGATTATATCTTTATCGATAATACACAATTTAATGGATATAATCTCATGTTTTTAATCTACTAAATCAAAAGTATTAATGTGTGATTTTTATAATTTTAAGAAACGGGATTAGGTTTGACTTGACTTATTTGATCTTATCCTTTCATTTGTTTATGAAAGAATCTAACATCACTTTTTGATTTCCTATTTCCCAAGTAATAGATATTTTGGGAATTTCATTTAAAAAGAGTCATCCGTAGACGTTAAACCGTAGACGTTAAAGCAATTCGCCAATTTCATAAAAATGTTAAATTAATTAGTAATGCCTCTGTTCAAAAACACGGCCGCCTAACCGACTAGGCAGCCGCCTGGGCGCTCGGCATTCATGAACCGATTCGATTTTAACCAAATCGGTACAACTAATCGGATAACCAATTAATCGCTTGAAAAATCGATTAATCGCCGAGTAATCGGACAATAACCGATTTATTGAACTAAATGTTGGACTCTAGTACTGGGCCATAGCAGAGGCCCAGTTGTCTGTTAAGATGGGAGACCTCTCCCTTGTATTTATAGAAGACTCAAGACTCTTCTTAGGATACAAGAATCGAACACCTAACCTCTTGCCGTAACATAAGACTATTAGACCACTGGCCTACTTCGTTTCTTTGTATGTGTTTGCACATATATTAATATATATACATATATGTATAATTAAAAAAATAATAAAAATTAATCCCTGCGTATATCCTGATTAATCTCCGATTTTTTGATAACTCGCTAGGTCCGGAGTCACCGTGCGAGAGCGTAGTTTCGAACATGGGGTAATGCTAAGTGGGGATTATTGGTTCTACTATTATCATGGATTTATAAATTGTATTTAGATTTTGAATTTTTTAATAAATCCACTAACTTTAAAATTGAACAGACAGATTTCAGAATTTCTGAGATATATTTAAGAATAAAAAAGGATGGATTTGGACTTGAAGTTTCTCATTATCTTCTTCGAACATATACTCTGATGGAAAATATATACAGCATCTAATTCATCGTAATGCAGTGGATTCATTTCTCTTTTCTTCTTCTGAAGTTTTTTTGTCCAGAAAATTATGGGTCAGTGTTTGATAAGATTATTTTAACTTAAAAAGCTTAAGAACATATCAAAACAAGCATTACCAAGTATGACAAAATCCAATTTTCTTGTTTCATATGATGGTGTTTCTTCTTGATTTGTGGTTGTTTATGTAGTTATTTTATTTGAATCACAGTGATATGATAACTAAATTCAGTATGTTCGTATGAAAGACATGTCGTTTGCAACTCTTTTGAAATTAGTTCAGTGTAATATGGAGTCTTTGAACAAAAAAAAAATACCTTCTATTTTGTCTCAACCACCATCTCAGTTGTGGGAATCTCAATCGAAGAGTATATTTAATGTCAACACAGTTTGTGGTGATGCCACAGTATTTTAAAAAAGTAAAGACGCTTTACATCCGAGTCTCACTTCGGTACGGTGAGAAGTTAAAGCACTCTGACCAAGCCGACTTCTCCACTCCGTTAACGAAACCCCCAGCAGATAGAGTCACAATCTGAGTCTCAAGTGAGGAAGGTTCCTATAAAATTTGAAGTGGTATGTCAATCGAAGTTTACTAGGACACAAAAAGTATAAGGAATTACAAATAATACAAATCCAATCAAAATAACAAGGTTCAACTCAATATTTGTTCTTTTGTATTTTACTTGTGAAAAAACTTATAAATCCACTCAAATCTAAATCCAAATCAAATCTTTAACCAAATCCATACTATTGAATAACACTTGATTCTAAAATCTGTTTTAAAATTATAAAACCAATAACAATAGATTTGAAATCAGATTTTAAAATGATAGAACCAATAACACTAGGTTTAATTTGAATTTCTAAATCCATTAAATATACAAACCAATAACACCCTCTAAACAAGAAACTGAGATTCCTCTTACAGGCATCCTTTTCGCATAATTACATACAATGTCCGACCATTATTAACTCATTATCTCAACTCTCAAGCGAATAAAGAATATTATTTTTTTCCAAAAAATAAAGAAAGAGAAGATAGAAGGGAGAAAAGGGATCGCAGTTTGCAAACATCTGTAATAATTTTTCTTTGTGATTTCGAGAGGAGAGGACAGCTTCAATCTCTCTGTCTCTCTCTCTCTCTCTCGAGTGTGTTGGATTTTTCTTCGGAAGAAACAAGAGATTTGTCCTGTTTCTGGGTTTTGTCCTGATTTGATCCCATCTCTGACATCTTTGTCTATAGATTCTCCAATGGTTTTCTGATCCTGGGTTACTCGAACTTTGTAAACTTTGTTGTTTGTTCTTCGCAATTTCTCCTCCTTAAGCTATGGCTTGGAATGAGACCAAACTCAAGAGGCTCTATCAAGTTTGGAGAGGAAGCAATGTAAGTCTTGTCTAATGTCACTTTGGTATTTGATTCCTTTGAGTCCAAGTCATAGGTGCAGAGTTTATCTCTTGTGTTCAGTATCTTTGAATGTTGATTGGTTTATATATAATAAACTCTAGGCCATGGTTAGTGATTACTACAAGCTGTTCATGGTCTTGATTTGTGATTTTGACTTTTTTTTTTTAATTTTCCAGAAATTTCTATGTGGAGGGAGGTTAATCTTTGGTCCAGATGCATCATCTCTATATCTATCAACCATCTTGATCCTCGCTCCCTCCGTGATGTTCTTTGTAAAAATGTACTTGAAAATGGCTGATCCTCTCACCAAGAATCCAAATCTCTGTATTCCTATTCTCTCTGTCGCTTGGATCCTCACCCTTTTGGTATGTCTTCTTCTGATTGACTTTACTGTACAAAAGTGTCTTGATGAAACTAAAGTTTCAATAGTTTACTTTCAGGACATATTTTTCCTCTTCATGACATCTGGTAGAGACCCAGGGATTGTGCCTAGAAGTCTAAGGCCTCCTGAATTAGATGATGTACCTGACTCAACTACTCCTTCCATGGAATGGGTTAGTGGTAGGACCCCTAATATAAGGCTACCAAGGGTCAAAGATGTAACTGTTAATGGCCATACTGTAAAAGTCAAGTTCTGTGATACTTGTTTGCTTTACCGTCCACCTAGAGCCTCTCATTGCTCCATCTGTAACAATTGTGTACAGAGATTCGATCATCACTGCCCCTGGGTTGGTCAGTGCATTGGAGTGGTACGTTTAGTGAATGAATTTACTTATATAGGCTGTGTTTTGAAAATGTTTTAAACTCTTTTTTTTTGCAGCGGAATTACCGGTTCTTCTTCATGTTTATATCAACATCAACCACTTTGTGCATATATGTGTTTGTGTTTTCTTGGTTGAACATATTTCAAAGACATATGGATGAGAAGATTAGCCTCTGGAAAGCTATATCCAAAGATGTTCTCTCTGATATTCTCATTGTTTACTGCTTCATTACCGTTTGGTTTGTTGGTGGGCTCACTATATTTCATTCCTATCTCATCTGCACTAACCAGGTGATTAGAATAATCCATCCTTTGTGTTTCTATCTCTGTCTTTATGTGGTTTTAATTGTGAATCTGTTTTTGTGCAGACTACTTATGAGAATTTCCGTTACCGATATGATAAGAAGGAGAATCCATACAACAAAGGAGTTTTGGGGAACATTAGGGAAATATTTCTATCTAAGATAACTCCATCCATGAATAAGTTTAGATCATTTGTGAAGGAAGAAGATTACATGATGGTGGAAACTCCTACGTCAAATCTTGGTGATAGTCTAGTGAGCTCAAAAGAGAAGATCGATATCGAAATGGGAGGAGGAAGGATAGTTGATGAGGGTGGAAAAACTTACTCACTCCCTGAGATTCTTAGGAATCTAAACTATGAAGACCTTGAGGATGATTGTGAGGAAGATGACTTGAAGGCCAAGGATCATCACCACCACCACCATCATCAGAATCAGAATGAGGAAATCATCCCTCCTCCTTTTGACCCTTTTTTCACCAATGACAATGGTGTTAAGAAGGATGAGAAAAATGGAGAAGAATCAAGAGGATCTTCAAGTGATAATGGCGATGCAGGGAAACATGTTGAAGTCTCCATTGATGATGAAGAAAAAGCTGAAGGGTATGACCAAAAATGGAGTATGGACAGTGTTATGAACATAAGCGCAAGATCTGAAGATGGAGCAAGCTCTCCACAATCTACTTCTCCAATGCTTCGTAAATAGAGGTAAATATAAATTAAGAATTACCTCTTTGTTTCTGTGTTGCCTTGCTTTACAAGATACCACTTTTCTCAGCCTAACACTATCTTTATCTTTATTTAAAAAGGGCTTGAAGCTAGAGAAGTGGAGACTGTTCTGGCATTCTTTTAATTGTGTTTCATGTAATTGTGGAGAAAAAAAATCCATAATAAACATTGTAGGGTTTGTGAGTTTGAGGTGTATTAGATTTTGTAGTTATATTTATATTCACATATTTTTGTTATTAAAAGATTTGGACCACGAATTGTAATGTATACAATTGTATTTCGAAGTTATTTTCTTTTTTATTTATTTATTGGTTGAGTGATTTTTTCATTTTCCAAGTGTTAATTTCTCATCGATCACATATTTTTGTTAAAAGGAACCAAAAACATTTTATTATCAAAAAGACGAGGCAATCAAGATAACCAATAACCTTTCGCCGCGTGTCAAGCGCTAAGATGAGAGTTCAGATTTTCACTGGATGAGATGGGGATGAGATGTTTGGGTTATAAAACTCCACACAGCCTCATCTTCTTCCTCTAGCTCCTTGCTCTCTCTCTCTACAGCTTCTGCAACTCTATCTATGGCCGCTGAAATGGCGTTAGTGAAACCCATCTTCAGAATGTCAGCCACCTCCTCCCCTCCGCCTCCGACCACAACCTCGAAGTACAAGAAGGGCACGAAGAAAGAGATTCAAGAATCTCTTCTGACTCCGAGGTTCTACACGACGGACTTCGAGGAGATGGAGCAGCTTTTCAACACGGAGATCAACAAGAACCTTAACGAGGAAGAGTTCATCGCTCTGCTTCAAGAGTTTAAGACTGATTATAACCAGACGCATTTCGTGAGGAACAAGGAGTTCAAAGAAGCTGCTGACAAGTTGCAGGGACCTCTCCGACAGATCTTTGTCGAGTTTCTTGAGCGGTCTTGTACTGCTGAGTTCTCTGGGTTCCTTCTTTACAAGGAGCTTGGTAGAAGACTCAAGGTATCTTTTCTTTTGAGATTTCATTACAACACTTTTAACTGTTCAAAAAAAAACGTTCTGTATCTCTAAAACCAAATAACCGAACCGGACAGATACCTGTAATGTTCTTGGTTTAGTGTTTCTTGTGTACATTGTGCTTGAAGGCTTGAAAGTTCTTTCATGGATCATTTTATCTGTCTGATCTTATTATTTTTTTTATATGATGGCAATGCAGAAAACAAACCCTGTTGTGGCTGAGATCTTCTCTCTTATGTCCAGAGATGAAGCAAGACATGCCGGGTAAGATCTCTCAACAAAAAAGAATCTCCTTTGAGTTTTTTCTTCTCTGATGACAAACTTCTCTTGCAGGTTCTTGAACAAGGGTTTGTCTGATTTCAACTTGGCTCTTGACTTGGGTTTCTTGACAAAGGCAAGGAAGTACACTTTCTTCAAACCCAAGTTCATCTTCTACGCAACTTACTTGTCCGAGAAAATAGGGTACTGGAGATACATTACAATCTATAGGCACCTCAAGCAGAACCCTGAGTTCCAATGTTACCCAATCTTCAAGTACTTTGAGAACTGGTGCCAAGATGAGAACCGTCATGGAGATTTCTTCTCTGCTTTGATGAAAGCTCAGCCTCAGTTCCTCAATGACTGGCAAGCCAAGCTCTGGTCTCGTTTCTTCTGCCTCTCTGTGAGTAAACATTTTAACTCTCTACTTCCAAATGTGTGTTTAAGACATTGTCCTAATCAGTAGTTTTGCAGGTCTATGTGACAATGTACCTCAATGATTGTCAAAGAACTGATTTCTACGAGGGTATTGGATTAAACACAAAGGAGTTCGACATGCACGTCATCATTGAGGTAAAGTAACTGAAAACAAGAAGATTAATACTTAATGTAAGTAAGCTATGTGTCTGAAAATATTGGAACTTTTGTTTCAGACAAACCGAACCACAGCAAGAATCTTCCCAGCTGTGCTGGATGTTGAGAACCCTGAGTTCAAGAGGAAACTGGATAGAATGGTTGTGATCAATGAGAAGCTGATGGCAGTAGGACAAACCGATGATCCTTCCTTTGTCAAGAACCTCAAGAGGATTCCTCTCATTGCTGGTTTAGTATCTGAGATCTTGGCTGCTTATCTCATGCCTCCTGTTGAGTCTGGCTCTGTTGATTTCGCTGAGTTTGAGCCTAATCTTGTTTATTAGTAGCTGATGCCAGTGTCTAAGTTCTTGGTCTCTTGTAATTGAATGATGGAAACTGAGAAACATTTGTGTTTTTTTTTTTTGTAATAAACCAAATACTTTTACTCCATCTATTATCAATCACATTGCACACTGGATTAGCTGGAATTCAGATTTTATTGAACTTGATACAAACTGAGTCTGCTACATAAAAAACACATTGATATAATTCCTCATTCAGATTTAGCCTTAGGTTTCTCTTGTTGTGCTTCGGTCAGAGGCTTAAACACAATATTGAAGAACCAAACAGCGAGCAAGGTAGCCTTGACAGGTCCAAGCCAATACACAAGTAAATGCTCTTGTGTTATATGTTCACCACGTGCATAAGCCCATCCCATAACCTGCAAAGGTTTCAACACAAAACACTTATAACAAGGTTCTAATTGAAAATCACAAAGAGTTCTTTTTTAGGGTACATACAGCTGCTGGGTTCATGCATCCACCGGTTAAATCAGCTCCAAGAACATGGAGAGTCAACTTAGCGATACTAGCAATCCAAGTCTTCATGAAGAAACTTCCTGGGATCTTTCTTGTAAGTCCCAGTGAGAGCGTCACTATGAAAAAGGTTAGTATCCCTTCGGTTAAAGCGCCGTGGTGAATAGCTACGTTTAGCTTTGGTCCTTTCCCAATCTCAGGGAAAACGTGAATGATATGTTTCACCGCAAGGATTGATCCTATCACCTGAAAAAACAGAACAAAAGCACAAAAAAGACATCAACTTTATGTTATGAACTGTGTATCACTTTATTACACAGCACAACGTGGAAACACGCAGCAAAACAAGATCTCCGAGATGAAGTCTTTATGAAACATCACAGAACAAAAAATGATCTGAATTTCTGAGAAGGACCAGTAGCTACTTTGACATTCTTACAGCAACACTGAAGCACCCCAGACACAAAAGATATCAACTTTATTACACAAACACAATGTGAAAACACGCAGCAATCCAAAGATCTCCAAGATGAAGTCTTTATGAAACATCACAGAACAAATTTGATTTGAATTTATGAGAAGAACCCAGCAGCTAGTTTGACATTCTTACAACAACACAGGAGCTCCAATCACAAAAAAAAAGAGAGACTTTATTACATAACCCAAAGTGAAAACATGCAGCAAAAGCTCTCCAAGTCGAAGTTTTATGAAACATAAGAGCAAAAATGATCTAACTTTCTGAGAAGAACCCAGCAGCTTTGGCATTCTTACAGCAACACAGCAGCCCCAAATCACAACAAGCCATTAACTTTATTACACAACACAAGGGATGTGAAAAACATGCAGCAAAAGATCTCAAAAATAGTCTTTATGAAACATAGCAAAAATGATCAGAATTTATGAGAATAACCCAACAGGTACTTTGACATTTTTACAGCAAACATATAAGCTACAATCACAACAAGTTATCAACTTTATTACACATCACAAAGTGAAAACATAAGCTGTAAAAGATCTCCAAGTTAAAAACAGAGACTTTATAGCTCAATCTAGAAGAAAAAGTCAACGAAGCAAACCTCGACGGGGATTCGAACCACGACAGAGAAGATGAAGCTCCCGAGTCCACCGGAGACACCAGAAGCCAAAGCGGACAAAGGGTTGTAAAGTCCACCTTTGGTGACTTTCTGAAGGAGAGCGAAGATGAACATGGAGACGACGGAGAACATATACCGGACGACATCGCCGGTCGTATCTTTCCGGCTGAATCCAAGTACTCCGTGGACTAAGATGTTGACCAGAACTCCTGCCCATATCCACATGAACGACAGAACCAGATCAGAAACCACTATGCTGATCCGACCCATTTGCGATGGAACTCAATTTCTCAGGAAAGCAAGTTCTTTATGTTTATGATTGGGTGTTGAGAATGAATCTAGCATATTATTGACGCTACAGACATTTTTGTGTAATGGGTTGATGTGGTGGTGACGTGAGTCAGCTTCTGACAATAAAGGTTTTAATTTTGTATGTAAAAAGATTCTTGGTCTTGGAAGGAAAGACGACGACAATGCTTTGGCTAATGACTAATGGACCAATAGACATTACGTAGAGAAGAGAGAGAGAGAGAGAGAATAAGTGGATACGGTTCGACAGCCTGGTAAACCGTGAGGAAGAAAATAATTATACAGCGTTGGCTGTTTTGGATTTTGGAATCCAAATTGGGCTAATGGACTTTAGTCTTTAGCGTATAGACTCAAACACAGCGGTTGCTATTTTGGTTTCAAGAGTTTGCGGATTCTGATGTTTACGGTTTCTAGCGGTTTTAAAAAAATTGAATATCTGGTACTACTGTTAGAAATTGGTACATCTGCGGAATATTTAGGACTGGTTAAGTACCAAATATAACAGCGATTAAATATTAAATTAATAATATTTACAATTTATATAATTATAAAAATATCAAAATTATAATATTATAATAAATATAAAAATTATATTTATAAAGTTATAATTTTATTTTTTAAATTATAAGAAATATTTTTATTTTAAATTTTAATAACATTAATTAAAATATAATAGATATATTTTAATATTTTATAATTCTAATTTAAATTGTTAATAATTTTTTTATTTTTTGTATTTATATATTTTAAAATAAAAGAAAAAGAAATTATTCTTCCGCAACCGTCCGCAACCGCAAACGCTAGATGTAACTAACTTTTGAATTTAAGAGATTTATAGCGATTTGAAGTAGTTCAGAGCGATTTAAATGATTGTTACAAAACGCAAACAACCGTTACCAACCGTAAAAATTGCGTTTACGGGTAGTAGCAGAAAAACTAGTCAAAGTCGAAATATATATTAGCCCATGGATTTTAACAATGGAAAAACGCTCAAAAGACGGTTCCAAAACGCTAAAAACCGAGGCTAATCAAAGCACGAGACACATGATAACATGAGCAACCTTTGATCATGTGCAACGCTACAACTAAAACTCAAGCATTATAGACTTCCTTCTTCTTTGCGACTTCTACACGGAACCTAATAAATTATTAATTTTCATCTCCTTTTTCCATTTCTAAGAGTATGATTATCCATGATTCTTTAAATGAGTTTCTTTATAAATTTTTTAATATTTTTTTTGTTTTTTGAACTAAAAAAATTCAAAAACGAACCATTCGCGGACCGTCACGTGTTAGTGGGGTCCGCGAACAGTGCAGAAACTAGTGAAAATTGGTTCTGAATTAATAGTTGTTATCACATGTTTCTTGTTTTTTGTGGGGCCCACATAATATTTTATTAATTTTTGTTGAGAACCTTGTATTCTTGTATTAAGGATCCTAAATAATCCTGCTCTAACCCCACGCCCCGCCCCCATCACTAGAATGATCCCAAAGTAAACAACATCACAACTAATTCGGTTATCAGTTAGCTTCAATTTTTTTGTTGGGAATTTGGAGATTATAAACATTTCTTAGGAGTTTTTATAAAAACTTTTTTTTCTTATAATTTAATAGTAGCTTATATTTATATTAAAAACGGAGGGTTAAAGTTAATGTTTTATTGAGTTTAGACCAAATCCAGTCCTACGTATTATTCGGTAATTACCCTCTAGTAACCATATATATAGGAACTGAGAAAAGTCTGGTTGGTTGAATACACTATTGTTTTTGTTAAGCTAGATGAACTTCGAATATAAAACCAATTGATAATTATTAGAATGACCAATCTATCTTATATACTACTTGTGATCTCTTCCAACTATCGATATGGAATTTTGTCCCTAATACGCTCCCTCGAGATGATATCCCTTTAAACATCAATCTCGGAATGCTTAGGCAAGGATCAATGGTACAACTTTGGACACGGATCAATAATGAATCGGGTTGGACTGCGTGGTTCGTGGACTCTGATACCATGTTAAGCTAGATAGACTTCCAACTTAAAACCAATTGGTGCTAAGTGGATTGACATATCTATCTTATATATTAGTGAATATTAGTTTCAACATCCGATGTCTCTGATCCCCTATTAAGCTAGATGCGCTTCCAATCTAAAATTAATTAGTGATAAATGAATAGGCTCATCTATCTTATATACTACTAAGAATTTCTAATAGTTTTATATACTACTAAAGGACCTTTGTCCTAATAATTTTAAGAACTGACAAATGCCAATTTCGAGTCCGGTTGGATCTAGTTACTTTTGTACCCAACTCATCCATATTATCCAAAATATCTTGAAAACTTAGAAGAACTACCAAAATATCCAAAGTATTAAAATGATTTACAATTAAAAAAAAATTAAAAATTGTTTAATATTGAAAACAGAACTAATGAGATTCATTTTTTTTTGATCAAAACTAATGAGATTCATATATTTCAGTTTTTGTGGCTATTTGGTTTAAACGTACGTTTTTAAATTTATAAATAAAATCAAAATATTTTGGTTATTTTAAAACTAAATATAAATACTATTTTTTATATGTTGTATATTTTGAATATCCAAGTAACCATTTGGTTTTTGGTTCCAGACCGGTTCAGTAGGGTATCCAAAAAACGAGGATCCATTCGTCGAGTTTATCCAATTCGGTTCGAGATTGGGTAACGGTTTTGGCAGGATTCGTGTTTGGTCTCGGGTAACTTACTAAATTGCATAGGCGTGTTAGCTAAATTAATCACTTACTACTATTGTACTTTAGTTTTTTTTGGCAAAATACTACTACTATAGTTTAATTTTCATTTTTTAACAAAATGTAATTTGTTTATGAGAGGGAAACTCAGGTCGGAAAAATGCCAAGAATAGAAAGAAATGTGTCTTTTTTTTTGTTTTTCTAAATTTGAAGGCTTTCAGTAGTTTGAGGAGATGAATGTTTTCTTATTTGTTCGACCTGAACAATTTCGATCGTGCATTTTCATATCTGGACAAAGAGCCAGTGTGTTTCATACCCAAACCGTAAAATTATTTAAAATTTCTACCCAAACTTTATAACATAAAACAAAATCCTACTTTGACTATCAAACCGTTAGTCAACCGTTAGAAAAAAATATTTTTCGACCTGAACAATTTCGATCGTGTCTTTTCAGACCTAAAAAAGAACAAGTGCAATTTTATACCCAATCCGTGAAATTATTTGAAAATTCTACCCAAGCTTTATAATACGAAACAAAATTATACTTTGACTAACAAACGTTAATTTTGAATGTAAAAGTCAAAATGACGTCGTTTTATTATATAGAATTAAAATAATTAATAATCTTAAAAACCGTAATTCTTGTGAATCAAATCTTGGTCTCACTCAAACATCAAAGGAAACATATACCACTAAGCTACTACAAATATATTGATAATATAACAAATTATTAATGACTTTAATACTTTTATGATCTTTTGAAATATATTAATAACTAATAACTTTAATGTTTTATTATAACATTTTTGGTATATTGTTAAAACATTAAAATTTATAAAACATAGATTTTGATGTTTTATTTCACAATTTTGATGAAATGTATATATATATATATATAAACTTTAATTATTTATATATGTATACATATATACATTGATTTATATATGTATACATATATACATTGATTTATATATGTATACATATATACATTGATTTATATATGTATATCATATTATTAAAATTAATGTTTTATTAATATCTATTTTTATATTATATTTTGTATACATGTATACATTTTTTATTAATATAATATACATATATATATATATATATATATATATGAGTTAAATTCATTAATTTTGTAATTAATAGTTATTAGTATATTTCAAAAGATCATAAAAGTATTAAAGTAATTAATAATCTGTTATTTTATCGATATAGTTGCAATAGCATAATAGTATATGTTTTCTTTGATGCTTAAATGAGACCAAAATTCAATCCACATGAATTGCAGTTTTTAAGATTATTAATTATTTCAATTATTTATGATATAACAATATCGTTTTTTATTAATTAACGTTTGTTAGTCAAAGTATAATTTTGTTTCGTATTGTAAATTTTGGAAAGAAATTTCAAATAATTTTATGGGTTGGGTATGAAATTGCACTTGTTCTTTTTTTAAGTCTGAAAAGACACGATTAAAATTTTCCAAGTAGAAAAATACTATTTTTTACCGGTTGACTAACCATTTGTTAGTCAAAATAGAATTTTGTTTTATATTATAAAATTCGGATAAAAATTTTAAATAATTTCACCGTTTGGCACGAAAACACACTTACTTTTTGTTCATGTATTAAAATTGACCATCGAAATTGTTTGGGTAGAAAAATACCGTTTATCTGCGACACAAATTTGGCTGATTTACATACACCTCACTTTAAAATCATCTCAACCCGCACCCGCATCCACCTCGCAGAATTTTCAAAATCAGTCGACCCACCGAGACCTGCGGATAATAACTTAAATTTCTGTATAGCTTGAATATTTTACAGCCCAGAAAGAATCATTCGGTTTATTAGCTTCCATTAATGGTTGATTTGACCAAATTTAACACTAATTTATTAACTAAAAAGTAACGCATGAGACTTAAAAAGATTACAAACATGCAATAGCCAATC
>JABAYD010092253.1:0-12336 GCA_014822095.1 Diplotaxis tenuifolia | reverse complement strand
TGGAATAATAAAAAAACGTAAGGTTGTTTCTTGCCGTGCAAGTCATGTGAAAAATTGACATTAACGGCAAAGGCGAGGAAGATGATAAGCAGTCAACATATTCGAGGTTTTCAAGGCCTTCGATTGCATCTTACAATTAGATTTCAAACAACACACAAGAAACAAGTTCATGATTCAAATAAACAATCTTAAGGTTTTCAAGGCCTCGTTTTTTTTTTAAAAAAAAACAGAGTAGGTTTCGAAACAGAGCAAGGTAAAAAAAACAGAGCACTGCGAGAGATGATTTAAGCTCACGATTTCATGGTTTCAAGGTTTCAAAACAAAACAGAGTATGGTGAGTTAGTGAATCAATGGTGACATATTACAATACGTGAAACACAAAACACTTAAGGGTTTCAAAGCCTTTGATCATAGCGAGTAAAGTAACGATGGCGGATTCAGTTCATGCCAAGTTCTGGTTTCATATGAAGCTAAAAAAACGATTATCAAAATTAAACAAGACTAACAAAGTGATTATCAAAATTAAAACCAAGTTATGATTTGATTATCAGGATGAGATTGATCGGTTCTATCAAAGCGATTATCAAAACAGAGCAAGGTGGTTTGAGTTTTCATGATGCAAGCTTCTCGTTAAAAAGGTTCAAGGTCTCTGTTTTTTCAATCAAAACACAGCACGTTACAGAGCTAGGTGGGTTCAAGTTCATCAGTGTTCCATTCGTTTTAAGAAAGCAAACAATATATGATCGGTTCGAGTTATCTAATAATGCAAGGCTTTCGGTATAGTTTACAACAAGACAAGCTTCTCGATTTAGAACAATCAATCAACAGAATACGATTTATATAAAACATCAAGTTCATTTGAGTTCAAGCGATTCAAGTTCTTAATGATTTCCACAATGATCAAGCTTTCGGTAAAACAGAGCAATCAAGCGATAACGACCTAACAGAACAAATACTTACGGTGAAGATAAATGCTCACGGTTTCAAAAAAAAATTTGAGTTCACGGTTATAAACAAATCAAAACGGTTTTTATCGTTCATGCAAGTAATGAATTGATAACATGTTCAAGCGTTACGATATATATACCTTAAACAATACGGTTCATCAATATGGCAATACGACAATAATATACGATTAATATAGATCTCTTGTTTTCCTTTTTTATATATAGGGTTTTAGATCTAGTATTAGGTTCTTAGATCTTTACCTTAGATGGAAAAGGAAGTTAGAACCGGACCACCGTGTGAGGAGCAAGCTCGGATGCTTAGGGTAAGGACTTGCGGCAGACTATGAACTTGCGACCGTGAATTGAAAACGCTTGCGGATGCTTAGAGTGATGAACGTGTTGCGGCTGATATTGTTCTCGGCTTAGGTTTTTTTTTTCTTTTAGCTAGGGTAGGCGGGTCGTGCTGATAACGTGTTGTGGAAGGTTACTTTATTCTCATTCATATTGTTGTATTTATACATGAGTATAAACCGTCATATGAATAGGATAAACACTATATTTATGATGATAATGACAACAACAAAACTAGAGATAAATACATGTCAACTTAATATTTATCCTAACAGAGAAAGAGATAAAATGAAGAATTATAGAGAATGAATAGTTGTGATAAAAGACGGAAAATAAATAGAAATATAATACTTAGTTAAGCTATTTAATTAGTTTGTAGATAGAAAGTGGGGTTGGTTAGAGAAAACAATTTTAATAGAAAGAAGTGCATTGCAACAATAAACTTAAAAGAGTCCTATGGTATAATACTTTCATAACACAAAGATATGTTAACGTCATTCACTACTCTATGTTCCTAATTGCCTCACATAAAGTAAATAAGGAAACAATTGTCAAGAAGAAAATGTAAATGCAGCAAACGTGGATAGCACTGAGATCGATCGAGGGGAGTCTGATGTGAAAATTTTTAAAGCCTCGAGAGATTAAAACGAAACCCGCAGTTTAAAGGAGAGTGTTTGCTTTCCCAAATATGTTATTTTTCGTTTAAGTAACTTTTCAGATGGAACCGTGAGAAGATAGATAGATAGTCGACGAAGATTCGCCATGGAAGCAACATCAAGAATCCTCACTACTCGTGCTCTCAACCGTCGTCTCCTTCTCACCGAGATCAATCTGAACCCAAATCCCCTCTCTCTCAAATCCACAAACCACCTCTGTTTCCTCTCTCGCAATGCCGCTCGTACACGCTGCTCCTCCTCTCTCCCTTCGACGAATAACAACCTCTTCAAATCTCTCCTCTCCCTCACCTCAACCTTCCACCTCCAGAACTCCGCCGTTCACGCCGACCCACTCCGATCCGAACCCAACGACGGCGTCGCCATCTGGAACAGAGCTCCACGGATCGTTAACGGAGGAGGAAACGCGAATTCGTTCGTCGAGAACAACGAGAAAGAGACGACGGTGGTTCTCCTCGGTTGGTTAGGAGCGAAAGCGAAACATTTAAGGAGATATGTTGAGTGGTACAACTCTAGAGGAATTAACGCCGTTACTTTCACCGTCGACGTTAGGGATTTGCTAAGGTTAGATCTTGGAAGGCGTCTTGAACGGAGAATAGCTGAGTTTGGGAACGAGTTGGTTGATTGGGTGTCGGAGAAAGAAGAGGAGGGTAGAGAGAAGTGCTTGGTGTTCCATAGTTTCAGTAACACTGGTTGGCTTGTGTAGGTTTGATTATCAATCTTGTCTGAATGTCTTGAAACTAAGCAAACACTTTTAACTTATTAGTGTTGTTGTTATGGCAGCTATGGTGCCTTGCTTGAGAGCTTTGTGGTTAGACAAGAGTTAGTTGAAAAGATTAAGGGTTGTATCATTGATTCAGGAGGAGCAGATCCTCTAGATACCAAGGTTTGAACTTAAACATTGTGTATGTTGATATATATAGTATCATTGTCTTCTCGCATCTGTTTGTAATAGCATAGTTTTTATACACATCTTAGTCATTGGAGTAACATAGATTAGCAATGAGTATGCTATTATAGAGATTCAACCATAGATTGATGGGTTCTTACTTGCAGATTTGGGCAGCTGGTTTTACTGCTGCTATATTGAAGAAACGTAGCTCCACCATAAACACTGAACCAAACAGTCCTGGAAACGAAGAGGCTGAGCAAAAGAAGGAACCTGTAGGAATCGAAAGCATGATGCTATCATCTCTAGAGAAACTCTTCCCCATCGTCTTAAACATCCCAGAAGTCAACACGTAGGCTTCACACTATCTGCTACTACTCATTAGTCATTGGTTCTGAGTTTAAAATGTTTTGTGTTCTGCAGGAGGTTAACGAGAATCACGCAGAAACTCTATGAGAACCATCCTCCATGCCCTCAGCTTTATCTTTACAGCTCCGGGGATAAAGTTGTTCCGTCTCATTCCGTAGAGCTCCGGATTAGAGAACAAGAGAAGATTGGGAGAGACGTACGTTCTTTCAATTTCAAGTCGTCTCCACATGTGGATCACTACCGGAAGTTTCGTGACTTGTACACCTCACAGCTTCACAACTTCTT
This sequence comes from Diplotaxis tenuifolia, assembly GCA_014822095.1. Classification (NCBI taxonomy): domain Eukaryota; kingdom Viridiplantae; phylum Streptophyta; class Magnoliopsida; order Brassicales; family Brassicaceae; genus Diplotaxis; species Diplotaxis tenuifolia. The sequence goes on along the minus strand of JABAYD010092253.1, from coordinate 8,821 downwards.
GCAAGAGTGCTTAAAGCCAACAAAGCAGAAGCAGGAGCAAGCTCTCTGATTTGAGAGCATAGAGATCTTTTTGTTCATTTCTTTTGTTTAGCTGAATGATTCAGGTTCTGAATCTGCTCTAATTGTAAGATGATGAATGATGATACAAGTGGATTTAGGCACTTCCGAAATATAAAAGTGATTTTGTTTGCTTCGGTCTAATCTTAAATGAAATTGGATCCGTATTAAGTTGAACCGACCGGTTCGCTATTTCGGTTATAAATGATTTTAACGAGCTCAGCCGCAGCCACAGAAACCAGCGGATTCAAAGGTTTATACGGGAATTCGTTCGGTTCTGTCGTTCTGGGCGGTACGTTTGATCGATTGCATTGATGGACATCGAACATTCCTTAAAGTAATTGCGTCTTCTATTTTTTTCTTGACGGTTTCTAGTTATGTATCGAGATGGTAATTTTATGGGAAATCAGCAGGCGGCGGCGGAGATGGCGAGGGATCCAATAGTGGTTGGAGTATGTGATGGTCCAATGTTGACGAGCAAGCAAGTAAACAGGCGATCACTCCCTCAAGTCATTTTCACTTTCCGCGTTAGCATTCACACTGTTTGATTTAGGCAAATCATTCCAGATTTAGGCATCCTCCCTTACATAATAAATGTTTTAAAGAGATAATTTTTCGTTGCAAAATAAGTATTGTTTTCGATTTTCTATGCAAAATTTATTAATTTTATTATATTATATATTTTTCTATTTGTTGTGTGTTGTATAGGTAATTGTATTTTTATACGGAAAATATGTAAAATTAATTGTTTCTTTAATGTAAGGAGTATTAGATTGAATTCTTATTATTGAGTTGCAAATATCTTAAAGGCAGAAGAGGAAGACTCTTTGATCTCTATCTACTGATTTTTAAAGATCTATGTCATGAGTTTTACGTCTCTTTTTTTTTGTTGTGTGTACAGTTCTCTGAGATGATACAACCCATTGAAGAAAGGATGCCCAATGTGGAGATTTATGTCAAGGTAATAATTGCATCACATTAGTTTTACGTCTTGTGTGATTGATTAAATACTCTTCTTTCTTCCATGATGACATGTGAGAGAGCCAACTGATGTGCAATGAGTATTAACTTGTCTTCATGTTCTTTGTATAGTCTATCAAACCTGAGCTGCCTGTACAAACCGAGCCCATTACTGATCCTTATGTTCCTTCTATGGTCGATAAAACTCTAGAAGCTATTCTTGTCAGGTTTTACTTTCTTGCAATTAAATCTCCTTTTCACATGTTTCGAGATGCTTTTAACTTAATCATAAATCTGCAGCAAAGAGACATTACCTGGTGGCTTGTCAGTTAACAGAAAGAGAGCTGAAAGAGGTCTTTCTCAACTCAAGGTTCCGTTTTTTTTTTTAAAACCAATTAACCCTTTTATGATGCATTTTGAGACATTCAATCATCAAACTCTTTTTTTATTCACCATCCTTATCTGATTAACCCTTATCATTTCCTCTGACGTGCTTTCTTGCAGATAGAGGTTGTGGAAATAGTTTCTGATGGATCAAGTGGGAATAAGATAAGTTCAAGTACTCTGAGGATGTTAGAGGCTGAGAAGCGAAAACAACATGCAGAACAAGAAGCATCATAAACTGATCATATGTAAAAATCAACTTTTCTTGTAGCTTTCTAATACGCTTTGTTTGTTTGTATATTGATTGGAACTGCTCACTACAATAGGTCAACGCTGTGTATGAAAGTTAGTGAAATTCCCTTCAGGGATACTTTCTCATTTACAGGCTTTTAGTAGCTAAGTTTGTCACAGAATAATTGGAGAATATACACAAAATTATGAACAGATTTGTTAGTAACTGAGTATCTATATTCAATCACTTTCCCTCAATCACATTGTTGGAGTTGAAGATAGTGGGACTTGACTGAAAATTCATTGAAGAGTGAAGTAGGTAGACTCTTGGTAAAAATGTCTGCATATTGGTCTGTTGAAGGCACATGAAAAAATCGAACACGTTCCATTGCAACCTTTTCCCGAACAAAATGAATACCAATCTTGATATGCTTAGTACATTGGTGTTTGACGGGATTGTGAGAGGATATGCTAATCTGATGTTGTCACAGTATATCAGAGCAGCTTTAGATATAGGAGAACCGAGATCTAGTATCAAATTTTGAATCCAGCATAGCTCAGCTACCGTATTTTCCTATACATTTATACTCCGTTTCAGTGCTGGATCGAGTCACCGTTTGTTGTCATGTCATCTTTGTATTATTGAAAATGAATATGGCCATTCATACAAATCAAATTAGAAAATATCGCTCGCAAGTAATCTCAACATGGTGTTTACAAATGAATAATTACTATTTAATGAAATTTCATGTATTTCCAAAAGAAAAAATATCCCTTTCAATTTTTATGAATAATGCACACCTCAATAGTTTAATTTTGGAGTTTTAAATAATATGTAAGGATTTCTAGTAAATGAAAAAGAGAGAAATAAAGAAAAATAAATTCTCACAGAAAGCGATAGAACAAAAGAAGACCACTATCCGTGGTTCTCATCGTTCATCTTCCGACCTCTCAAATCTCTTAACCACTCTCATTCTTCTAAAGCTACCTCCAGTTTTCGTTTTTGTTTATGGATAATATCCTGTCATAGATCTTGTCCAAATCAGACAGTTCATATATTAGATCATTGGTTGGAAAAAATGATATGAGAAAAGAACATTGACCCATTTGTTAGCTTGAAAGCTACTTTTAGAAAACATATTAAAATTTGATCCCAAAAAAAACACATATTAAGATAATATCTAGGGAGAGATTGTGCCAGCATCAGTAACGCCATGTCACTATAGTACTAGTACTTTTTTTTTTGTCACTCCACTATAGTACTAGTACAATAATGATAAAGTTGGAAAAGAAAAAGGTTAGCAGAAAGTTATCAAGCCAATAATGTTTAAGTATATAATTTGTGATATATTTATCTACTTTAATGCATGACGAATTTTAAAAAGGTAATGAGAAAACTATATGGTGGTAGCCATATGTAAGTACACAATTCCTGTATCGGTTGCTGTTTTTGTCACAATAACATTCATTTTGTGGGTTTGAATTTAATGGTGGTCTAAACATAAACAACTAGATTAACCAGAAAAACATAAACACTAGAATACATGTCATGGTACTCCGTTTATATTATCATTTGTACAATTTGTAAATCACAACCTACTTATATATATTTAGCAAAAAAGAAAAGAAAAGCCGTACTTTAGATATATTGTGGAGCATTATGGTGATCCATTGATATTTATTTGTAAAAGCAATACTTATATAATGTTTAATAATCTCTAATTTCCTTCATTTCCATGATTCTTATTTATATATTATCTACTAGAATAATTGGTTGCCATATGGTTTTAACAATTACGAATTGACATAACAAGTAAGTCTTATGGTTATAGTAACCATGTGAATTTTAGGGATCACAAGTTTGATTCACGTTGGAGTTCTACTTCCCCAAAAAGAGTCAAGTTATATAGTTTAGGCGTTGCTAAATGTATAGATCTACGGATCCCGAACTTAAAACAATAATAGTCGGCAGCCTTTACTCGATTATCCAATTTATTCAACGAATAAGATAAGAATTCATGGTGACCTAACAGTGAACTATAACAAATGACTAGACGCCAGCCTAATGGCTAAATGCGACCATGCATATTGAATGATGGCAACATGTAGTTGACAACGCGATCTTAGAAAGATCGGATTTTACAAGTTTCAGAAAAAGACGAAGAAGATTAATAACTTTCTTCGATATTATTATATCAAGCAAAGAATTGTAGCACCACAAAAGTTTTGTTTTTCTTCTTCTACACATGACATATATCATACATGGAGTAGTATTTATTCACTCTCTTGCTCGCTATATATTATATATCTTATAAATTTAAAAATATATACATAGAGTGATGGTTACAAGACCATTAAATTTCTATCTCCAGTTCTCTGGTTTAAATATCAGAAAAAGGATCAAAGGATTTGCAGAAGCTGAATTTTTTGGTTCTTGGCGAGATTGTCACTTTGATCATCATATATAGTGGAATATATTGTTCTGATTCTGATGATGCCAACTTCGTTGCTTCAATGAATATTATCTTAGTAATGAAATTTGAGGCTAGATGTGTTGTAGAGACTATGTGACTGAGTTTCCCAGCTTGCAGATGGCTGAAGCAAAAAGATATAAGAGTCATGTTACTTCCCAGACTAGTAACAAGAACTTAGAATAATCAGAGAAGCTTTCAGATTGATAAAACCTTACAGCTTCTATAGTTTTTGTTTGGTTCAGGTTTATTACTGATAAATCTAGAGATCCTTGCTGGTCTAGAGGAAACAATGGTACATCAACCATTATTGATGGCTTTGAAGCAACTATTACTGGAAGATTTGTAAAGTAAGCCTGAAACTGAAATTTCATAATAAATAATAAAAGATTATATTATGATAGGTTCTTATATAATAACAGTTTGATCTTGAGGGTCTTTGGAGAGTAATTTCACCTGTTTTACAGATAAATCTTCAACAGGAAGCTCGAGTTCTGGGTTTAGGACAGCGAGTTTCATGGACAAGAACTGCAAGAGATTTTCACTTTAAGATTTTAGACTTATAACTTTGGTTAATGGTGAAACAGATGATCTTGATTTCATTACTTACCTCAACTTGTCTCTGGAGAGATTGAACATAATTGATGATCTCATCAAGCGTCCCAGCTTTTCCAGTGACTTGGTTGCATCCAGGGACAAGATCTTGCAGATATTTCATCTTCTTGCTGATCTTTTCTCTTCTTGCCTGCAAAAGCAATCATTTTAAACCCTAGAACTTTCTTTACCTTGTAACACAAGAAACTCATTTGAAACACTTTGTTTATTACCCTTTCTGCTAAACTGTGTCTGTCTGTGGCTTGTCCTCGACGAGCTCTCACGTGGATATAATCCAATTTTTGGATCTCTGAAGCTCCCTTTGATGTTTCCTTTGAAGTGTCTGAAGATGCTTCCTTGTTACTCACGTTTGATTTTACTTTCATGTTTGACTCAGTCTCAGCTTCTACTTTGATCTTCTTCTCTGTCTTTTCCTGTTCCCTTGTCTTGACCTGAGACATAGTTATATTAGAAAAATCCAAACCCATGTTTGAAAACATAATTTTCAGGCAAAATCTGATTTAACAAACCTCTGATTTTCTCTTGTTTTTCAAGGAAACAGCTCTGTTTTCTTCACTGTTCTTCAACACAACCCCCATCGTATCAGCTGGATCTATCTGGCAACTACTTGTTCTTGAAATGCAGCCATCCATGGCTTCATGTGAAGGACCAAAACCCATGTTATAGTTTGTTCCAAAACCAGATCCCGGCATTTGAAAATTGTTGAAGGTACTATGCAACAACTCTTCATTGTTGTTTCCATGGAACTGAAGTATCTGAAGAAGTTCAGGTGAATCATTACTGCTCTGAAACAAAACTTCTTGTTGTTGTTGCTGTTGCAGCCATTTAAGCCTTTCAGGTACAGACATATCCGCGTAGCTTAAGGACAAGCTTTCTGGAGAGTCAAGACCTTCCAACATGTTCTGAAATCTCTCAACTTGTATTAATGTATATGATCTTAAAAGTGAGACAAAAAGTACAGACAGAATATAGAATGGAGAAGAAGTTTTTTTTTTGTGTGTGTTGGTTAAAGCAAAGAGGATTTGCTATAAATGTATGAAGAAGTATGAGCTCTATGTTTATGTATGTTGTTTGGAGAAACTAATCCATTGATATCATTCTTCTTAGCTTTAAATAGGAAGCAACATTGACCCACACAGAGAGGTCCCCTACTTCTTATGTTTCCTACCTTCCTTTTTTGCATTATCACCTTCCTTTGTATATTAAGTTCATATACTTGTTGGTTACCTCTTCGCTCTAGACATAAATACTCCCCGGTACCACTATTATTAATACATACACTACATAAAGTCTGAAACATTGAGCAATAATGGATAACTTTTATAGAGTTGTTTGCACAATAAATCGAAACCTTATATATGTGTGTATATATCTAAATATATTGATAAGAAAGTTGTCAAACATGGACCCGTAAGTTCTAGAACGAGGCATAAACCATGTAATTTAATTCTCTTTTGGAGAGTAGATATCTTTTCAACTGTGAATCGAATAAAATCTCTACGCTTTCTATAACCAAATAATTTAACACAGTAGACTAACTTGGTAGTAAAACATGTTTTAGACGTTTGAACTGTAAGAGCAAAAATATAGGATGACAGTCAAATTATACCATGTCATTATCTTAACGAACGTGACAGTTAAAAGGATTTAGAGTTAGTGTTGGCGGATAAATCTGGTCCAGGGTTCGACACTTGACTATGACTAAGACTCAAGAACAATTTGCATAAAATAGTAGTAAAGATTCGGTATCTTAGGGAGATTGAGACATAAATTGATTAAACAAAAGGTTGGAGCAGAGAAGGTGAGAGGAGGTGTGGGTCTAAGTGGCATACCCACCACCATGTGGGCATGTTTTTATGAACACTACATCTAGATGTTCGTTATCCTTTCTTGTGTCTATGTTTTTTTTCTTTTGCCCTTTCAAGTTGATGAGAGGAGCTTATTAGGAAAATGAACGATGAAAGAGCTCTTAACTGGAATTAGGGGTGGATTGTTGACTATAAGCAGGACATATCTAATTATTGTTACCATTTTTTAAAATATAACAGTACTGTATATGAACGATGTAATAAAGTAGTTAATAGTTAGAATTATACATGTTTGATGTTTCTTTTGAAATTATAAGGTATAAACTTAGTAGTATATAGAAAATTTTAAAATTTTAGACTAGGATTTAAATTTTTTTTTTTAAATCCTTATTTTTTTTAATACTAAAACTATTTTCAACCATTCTAATTATACATGATATCAAACGGCCATAACTATAAAATAGTCAAATTAATGGATTTTAACTAAACACAAATTTCAAATGCGGTATAAACTCTTTTAGTTAATACTTAATAAATAAATAAAATTTAAGTTTTCAAATTAGACCAACTTAAATATGGATATCATCGATAAAATAATAAGATAATGAATTCTATTCAACCTCATATAGATATATAATTTTATTAATATATTTACAGAATCCATTCTCTTAGAGAAGGTCCAACTGAGAGTATCTCAAAGTGAAACACAACCAGGGGTAACCACAGTACCATCCATACCGAGGCGTTGATGTTTTATTAATGGTTCATGAAAAGAAAAGGATGTGTCTGATGGTCATGTTGGTATATCACACTTGAGAGTTTTGTAGGTTTAGTGGGAGCGAGGAACGTTAGAGTCAGCCTATCACCTCTCCATTCTGATGTGGAAGCATTTATTTGATCAATAGAGAATATGAGGAATTTGCGTTAATACCACGTTACTTTTGCAACATATTGTTATCAATTGGTAAAGACGGTTTTCCAACCAGAAGAATGGTCAGTTTTTTTGCAAATTACCTTGAAGATTTCAAGACGCTTAAAGGGAATTTCCATAGCTCAACAATCATCTATGTACCAAGAACTTTGACTTCAAGGGCGGACAATCTAGCACGCAGTGCCAGAACATAATCGTCTTTAGTTGATGAATACACAGAGCTACCGGTTTGGTTCGCAGAGTCAATAGGAATATGTTTGTTGATGTTAAAAAATAACTCAATGCTAGTATATACGTTTATAAATATTATATATTTTTAAAATAAAATGAACTTTTATTTCAAGTATCTTTGCCGTATTTAAAAGATCATATATAAATAATTTAAAATTTAGAGTATAGTATTTATACTATTAAAAGGAAGGCACCCTTGAAAAATCGACTGATGAAAGTTGTCTGCAACCTCATTATTGGCATTTTGGTAATTTATTACATTTATATATATCGATTGTTACAAATCATATCACATATTACATCTACCCGATTTATTCTCTCTCTTCCCATTAATTACTCTAACCATATTCCATACTATATTTCATACATTTATACTGTATTATAGACCTTATATTACAAGATTTCAGTCTATAGATTGAATACATTAGATTTTTTTGGTTGACATTTGATGGTATGTGCATCATATATTAACTTAATGAACTCATATTACTCTAACAATGATATGAACAATGATATGATGCTATATTTCATATCTTAATATTTTTATATAGTTGTACTACATCTTATATTTCAAAAATTATACTTTATAAACTCATATTACTCTAACCTCATATAGTTGTACTACACCTTATATTTCAAAGACTATAATTTATAAACTTATACTACACTTTATATCACATATATTAAGATTTTGTTATAGTTGTAGACATTTGTTAATGTATTATATAATATATTGTCCTTATCGACATTTCATGAGTTCTCTTCCTATATCAAATATTTTTTAATGTCTCACTGCTTCTATCATTTATTTCATACTTCAAAACCATTTCAATACATTTGAGAATGGAGAATCCGTCGAAATGTTCTTCATTTCATGTTTTTTCTTCATATATGAAATATGCTTTCATGTCTCACTAAATTTACCCGTATTTATAAACCATAGTTAGATGACATATAGTAATATCAAATATGTCGATATATCATAATTCTCATGGTGACATTTAATGGATGAGATACCTTTTGATAAGAAAATATTGCAGATGCTGTTTTCTATAATTATCTCTTTACTAAAATAAACAAATTGCTTCATCTACAAGTTTATAGTTTAAACTCAATCAATATCATGGTTAGCT
>JABAYD010091683.1:0-13268 GCA_014822095.1 Diplotaxis tenuifolia | reverse complement strand
TATTAATTTTTAATAGAACTATGTTTTAGGAGTTTTAGACGTTACAATGAAAGTCAACAAGTAGAGAACTGTGGTTTAAAAGTTTCAACTACTACACATCTCTTTACGTGTGAAATGGTTTCCAACGCTCTCTGCTTTTTACTGAGAATCATTTCCATCATTTTATTCATAGACTTGATCTCCTTCTCTGCCTTCTTTATCTTTCTTTCCTTTGACACTATCTTCTTTCTTCTAACCAATACCATTTTCCTTTTTTCTTCATCTCTTGTCTCTATAGCCTACAAAAACATAAAAATGGCCAAATCAGAACTCGGTTTTCTCTAAAATTCCCTAACCCAAAAAACAACTAAATGTGTTAATTAAATTTAGACCTGAATCTGGCTGCGTAAGACTTTGGTAGAAGGTAATGAATTCCATAGAGAAGCTTTACAAGGAGCATTAACAAATCCTTTATATTTCTCCCATTCAAGTTCCTTTACCTTCCTCTCACATCCTTCTTTATCCATTGTCCCTAGATTGTTGTAATATTCTGGCCATTTCATCCACCTTTGTAACTTCCACTTCTGTTCTCTAGACAATTAGACCGATTAAAAGGCATATATAGAAGAAGATAAAACACACATGAAACACACACAAAAAGGTGGTTACACTAAACCTGATCTTCAATTTGATTAATAGAAAACTCAGAGTCGTCATCTTTACTTGGATTCAACATCTTGAGAAGGCTTCTCTCACCATCCATGCTTTTTGCCTCGTGTAACATCCGATGGTTTAGGTTCTGTAACATAATATATAATTTCGTTCGTATAACATTTTTATGATCAATAAAAAGGGTGTTTAGAAGTTAGGGTTTTCTAACATGGATGTTAATCTCTAGTTTCCCATAAGAGAATGATCTAACAGCTTTCTTGTCACGATATGCGTTATTAGCGAAAGTTAACTTGTCTAGCTCCATCTTCTTAAGACAATCTGATTGGTAAGAGTACTGATCATCCTCAATCCATGCCCATTTTTCATTATAAATCCACCCGGAACGCATGTTGTATTTTAGTGTAGAGATGGCTTTTTCACGATACATCTGTTCTTCAAACAAAAATTCATAAGTAAGATATGAAGAGATTGATTTATAAACAAACATGTATATACCTTTTTCTCATTAATTTTTCTTTGGATTTCAAGCATTTGATTTTGCATCTCCTCTACCATTTTCTCATTCTCTTTTATACACTTCGAAAAGCTGTATTGGTTCCTCCTCTTGGGTTCATCGAGATCCCGACTTACATCTCTATCCTTAGTCTTCTTTCTGCTAGTTTTTGTGACCTCCATAGCTTTGGCAGAAACAAAGCAAGATCTTGTAAGAAGAGAGTGTTGTTGGGGGTACTTTGATATAGACCCCATGACTCTACATTATTAAACGCATTTTTTGTAACTTGGTTTGCACGCAAAGTAAGTTGACCATCTTGCCAACTTATAATATTAAATAAGCATTATATGCTGAGTGTTACAAAAAAAAACAAGCATATGCTGTTGCAGCATCTGAGCTATCTATTATTTAAATAAACAGCACTTTAAATAATATACAACGTTTGGAACCTTCCGAGACATGCATGCATGCCTCTCTTCAACTTCACCACTGTCTACACTTACCTCATTGACCCATCCACTCGCTCCTTCATCGGCTCCCACACGTGTCGATCTCTGATTAACGGAAATGAAACCAGTGGTTTGAGATCTCACGTAAAGTCGCCGAGAAGATAGTCTCCGATCACACCAAAGTGCAGAAGCATGAGATGATTCAGTTTACTACAACTTCACAAGTAGATTTTCTTTAGATATATATTATAACTCGTGGAATATAATTGAGAAAATAGACCAAAAATTATTTACATTTGTTTTCTCTATGAGAACTTTATTTTTTGTTTTCAATGAATGACATTTCTTTTTCTACACCTTTGCAAGCTTTCATGAATATTTGCTTTAATATATGAACACAATAATAAACTGTAAGATATATATATACAGTAGACGTAAGAACATTGAGAAACTAACTAACCAGACTAAACAAATTAATATCACAAGAAACTTGACCATTAATTATATCTGGAACCGTATCCAAGCTATATATCAAACACAAGATCTGTATTATATTAAATAGAATGCAATAACAAAAACAACAAAAAATTCATGAATGATAAAAAGAAACTCATTATGATTCTTTTGGCTAATTAGATTATGAATGATAAAACAAACAAAAAAAACCCATTAGGGTTCACATGATCCCACATCCTGGATGTAAATCACCCATAGTAAAGTTCTTAGGCGGCGGTGGCGTAGGTGGGAAACTCTTAGCCGCAGGCTCCTTCGGCTGGCAACCACCTGCAGGTAATGGTAGTTGTGGCTGAGGATGAACCTGAAGTGTATATGGAGGTGGAGGAGCAAAAGTTTGATACGGTAGAGGAGGTTGTTGGTACAACCAGTTTGGTGGAGGAGGAGGAAGACCATTGTATTGTTGATGGTAATTGTTGTTGCATTGTTGCATCGGAGGTCCTCTTTGATTGTGTAGAGGTTTCTTGCGTTCGTGATTGCTCCATACAATTTCAGCTTTTTGGCCTGCTTTTGTGATCTTTTCAAGTATTATTTCTGGATTAGTTTTTCCGTATATGTATACCGTTTTACTTCGTTTGTCTATCTTGAAATCAATACCTGTGTATATATAAAAATGATAAAGTCTATAAACTAATATTAAGGAAATGATAATAAGTAAAGAAAAAAAAATAGAGTAGGAAACCATCAATGGTATTGAGCAAATCTTTCAAGGGTTTCACCCATCCGGACGTAGGGGATTCAATCTTCAAGAGACTTGCCTGTGTAAATTAAAACACCATATAAGAAGTTACAATATTCACACATAATAAATAACACTAATGTGACTATTTATACCATGTGATTAGAAGATGATTCCATAGATGTAGATACAAGACCCTGTTTGTTCTATACAGAATAAAAAATGACATAAGAAAACAGGAAAAAAATTACAAAGTTTAACTAAATTTCCGAAGAACAACGGTGATTTGAAAAGACGAAAGCAAAGGCAAATCCAAAGGTGAAAGATAAAAGAAATGAAATTAAGCAGGGGGTGAAGAATTAGACCTGTTGGGAGAAGATGGATGAATGTGAGCGTTATTACAATAGCTAGAAATTTTAGGGTTTTGGTTTTATTACGGCGTTTTTTAAAGAAAATAATTAGTATTATTTTAGGACCGGAAGCCAAAAAATGGTAATGTATTAAGCCCAGCTCAATCCCTATTAGTGTAGTCACATTATTATCGAAAACAAAATAACATGAATTGTTTGTGGGAGCTCACACAGTCTTGGGGGTTAAGCTATCCTGCCGCAAATCAATCTTAGACGGCGCCCTAGTTTTACAATGATTAATATTTGCTCATAACAAAATTCAAAATGTATGTGCTTTGTTTCACGAAATTAGTTTAGTAAAATGTATTGATGTAGTTGCTAAATTGAATAATTCAACAATCTACTATGAAGGCACAGCACCGAGTAGGCCATAGAAGTTTACAGCAATAATGTTTTTTATATATAATTTAACCATTTCACAGTTGTTATTATTTCACCAAGGCAATACTCTTCCCTCTGGTCGTATCTCCGACCCATCTTCCTCATCGAAATCAAAATCTAGCTTCTCTATGACCATACCTACTCCATCTCGATCAACACATTCACCATGAAGAACCTCACTGCTCCTGCTTCTCACCGTTTTTTTGCAAGACTGGCTTAAGCTCTCTGCGAAATCATCATCCTCCTCGGCTACATTCGGACTAATGTTCTCGTCTCTTCTCCTCTTCCCTGAATCCGGACTAATCATTGAGTCTTTCTTACTGGTTCCATAGTAGTCGCTGACCGTTGCCTCTATTGTTTCCAACAACCGATCACCATACTTGGTTACTTTGGCCCTGAAAGAAAGTTTAAGAGATGCACACAATCAACACCAAACTCTCCATATTGCCTGTAATGATTTTGCTTTTGTAATGATTTCAACTACAGGTTTTGAAACTTACTTCCCGAGGCCATTTATCTCGAGGAGTTCCTCTTTAGTTCTCGGAATTTTCTTGCTTATCTGCTGAAGCGTTGCATTGCTGCCACCACAAAATCAGGAAGGCCATGATCAAGTTCAGAATTTGGAAGATCATGGAAAAAGAGAAGAGGAATGGTTTTCAGGATTTTACCCAAATATATGATATGCCATGACACCGTCAGGGGCTTCTTTGACAAGAAGCGAACGAAGCTTCCTCAAGGCTGTGTACATGATGGCGGAGAGATTCTAAAGAACCAAACAAAAAGAAGATTGATGAACCAACCTCTCAGCGACTCAAAGTAGTAGATTAATCTCAATAGGAAAAGGGCGATTAAACTATAAAGTGATATACCACATCTTCTGGAGGAGCATCTGCTGATGTTAGAGGGGCTTTTGCAGGGGTTGGCGCAGCAGCTCTACAGGGCTTTAATACTTTTACAGAAGAAGGGAATCTGCAACAGAATATGGAAGTAAAGTTATCTTTAACAAAGCTTGCTAACACATTAAACATGGCCTAACTACAACGATTTGCTTGAAACTAGTTCATGTAAACCTTTACTATAAAGATATATCTCAAGCACAAAGTCAAACCTCATCATTATAGTCTGGTTTCCAGAAAAGAGTGAGGCAGCCTTTGATTTATTCACCTAGATACAGATACGTCAAATAGACGTTAGCAGCATCAAGAATGGATGTTATGTGCATATACAGACAACCAGGGTTTGATATCATATTACTGTCATCCTTAATGAGAGTGAGAAGCGAAGTGGAAAATATTAACAATTTACGTACCTTGAGCAACGACGATACGGAGCCGTACATATCACTTTTCCTAACATCTTCCACAAGAATGTCCTCTGTGACGAGATAGTGCAAGATACGGGAGACTTCAAGTTTCGTTAAATGTTTTCCAGCTCCATGGAACTGCAAGGTCTCATGTCTGTGTTTCTTGACCTACATGTAGCGAAGACCGTCATTTGTCAAGAGATCAAGCCACACTAACGTTTCGTACCAAGTACAAAAAAGGACCAAGGTTTATGAGGAACATGGTTTAGGTTTTAGCAGAATCTGGATGAGAAATGGAATGTACAGATAAAAATATATATCCTAAAGCTTGAAAGAGTCAGGGATTGTTTTTAGTTGTACATACCATTTGGTTTAAGGAACCTCTGTACACTTCAAGAATATGAGATGAAGAAAACCTTTCTCCTGTTTGCTTCACCAGTTCAACCTATGCAAGGCACACGTTATCAGTAACAACACATCCAACAAGTGAGATATACATGAGGAACTTTAAACAAGTCCTATACCAATTGTCTTGTAATCAAAGTGACATCTTTGTCAATCAAACTCTGGCTGCTGGAACAATTATCACACGTCCTTTTGCAGTTTGTAGAGTCAAACTTTTCCCCAAAATGGACTAGCTGTAGGAAACGTCGGCAGTCGACCTCATTTTCACAATATCTAACCTGAAGCGATAGATTTTTGGAGAAATATCTCAGCAAGTATAACTTCGAAAGCAAACAATAGGAATATTCATGTTAAATACCATGCGGAGAAGGTTTTCAGTGTTCGTTTCAAGTAACCTCCCTGAACTTGGTACACGATTATAACCATTTGCCATGGGGCTTTGGTCAAGTCCTCCTTGGCTAATCATATGCTTAACTCGTATCTGAAACAATATTGTGTATCATAAACATAACCAAGAGTAGAAAGATGGAAAAATATATACACTGTGTTAGTACAAATGCAACTTACATAATCGCCATAACCGTAATACAAAACACAAGATGCTCGCTGACCATCCCTGCCAGCACGACCACATTCCTTGGTTTTAAATAGGAAGAAGCTTACGTGAGTATCTTTGTGTGCAATTAGTTAAACAATATTTTCATGATTGATTGTACAATATAATTAAGTACCTGATGATAGCCTTCTATAGACTTCGGGAGCGAGTGATGAATAACAAACCGGACATCAGGCTTGTTGATTCCTGGAATGTGCAATGTTAATGGGCAGCAAAGTTCCATCAACTAAGACAAAAATAAGAAAAAAAACAGTACCCATTCCAAAGGCCACGGTAGCACATATTATATTGACTTCGTCCTTGCTCCATTGTTTCTGTACTAAAGCACGCTGAGTAGGCTCTATACTACCATGGTAGAATGCTGCTTTATGACCGAACTCCTGAAATAGAATTCAATTTTACGTTTAAACATGATATTTGTGGTATGCACAGGACATGATAAAGCTTCAATATACAAATGACCAACCTGTAACTTTTGAGCAACTTTCTCGCAGTCCATTCTTGAAAGACAGTATATAATTCCACATTCATCAAAATGGTTTTCTCTTATAAATTTGTCAATATCTTCAACACACTTTTTCGTCTTGGGAACAACGGAATACCTGCAATTTTCTTGGTAAGCAGCATTCTGGAATATATATATTTGGTTTTAGGTAGATCTACTTACCATAGATTTGGGCGATTAAAACTTTGCCGGAACACAACACAGTTAACAAGGCCAAGGGCTTGTACAACATCTTCCTTCACGCTGGCTGTTGCAGTAGCTGTTAAAGCTAACACTGGAATGTTGGGAAACTTCTGTTTCAGGATACCAAGACTCTGCATGTTCCACAATATTCTTGGTGAGTAAAAAAGGAAGGTTATGTTTCTCGAAAAGGTAAGAGAAGTGCATTGTTTGAAGCTTTTGATTGCCTAACCTGGTAGTCTGGTCGAAAGTCATGCCCCCATTGGCTCACACAATGAGCTTCATCAATAACAAATCGAGCAAGCAAACCACGAGAGTTTAAGTTATCTAGATGCCTCAGAAGGGAATCGCTTCTGTAATCAAGAAAGAGATACTTCTTAGCTACGTGTTGCCAGTAATATCATTCAGAGTGGCGACCCTTGCACTACTTGTTCACAACATGAGAATACCTAATCTAGTATCTAATCTACAATTATAATAAACCTATGGCAGAAATGCATATATCATAGGCCATGATACAAAACAAACAAAAAAGAGGGAAAGTTTAAATAAATAAAGTATTAACTCACTGTGCCACTTTTTCGGGTGTGACGTATAGTAATTTGTACTTCGAATGCTCGGAACTAAGCTCCTGGAAGATCTTCAGCTGTTCGGCCCATTCCATGCCGGCACTTAGGGAAGCAGCAGGTATATTTGCCTGTAATCATGATTAAGAAATCAAACTGTTAAATGGAAAGAATCCTCTATACGAATAATTTCTCAAAGATGCAAATAGAATCTCTGGGGCTTGCTGAAATGTTCACCTGCAATAGGTTCATTATCTGGTCTTGAATAAGTGACACGAGTGGAGAAATGACTAAAGTTATTCCTTGACAGATCAGAGCAGGGAGCTGTAAAATAAATATGTTATTTAAGTTTGGAGAACACAACCTGAAACTTTTATCGCTTTTGCGTAGGACGTATACGATGTGCAGTGAAGAAAAAAGTGACATTAAAATTAAATGTTTAAAGTATGAGGACCTGATACGTCAAACTCTTCCCTCCACCAGTTGGCATCAACACAAATACATCAGAGCCACTCATTGTTGCGTTGATGATTTCTCTCTGGTTAGGTCGGAACGAGTGATTTCCAAACACTTTTTTGTTACTGACCTGAACATTGCGAGGAAACACATGAACACATGGAATGTAAGTGAATAGAGAAAAGATAGAAACTCAGAAAATCACCTCCAATTTCCTCGTCCAAGGGAAATCACGACTGCTCCACCTTTTGTCGTTTGAACCTTCAGTGTACGTCACGTCGATAATCCTCGGAACATATTGTTCCCTCTCTACAGGAGCAGATGAAAGACCAGACCTATCTACAAAAAATGAAGAATCGTTTGGCATGTTCCAGCTATCAGATGCATATCTTCCTTGCTCACTAAAGTGTGCTCGAGAATCAGTTTGTGGATAATCAAAGTTTAGATTTGTTGATTTAGGTGTTTCCATAGGGAAAGCACGCGTAGCAGTAGATGACAAAAACTGAGACTTTTGCCTATCTTTATCTCGAATATGGTCCTCGAGCTTCTGAATTTGCGTCTTCAGCTGTAACCTACCAACAGCACATATTGTGATCCATTAGAAACTCACTCAAATTCAAGGCATACTCACAGTTGTGACAACCTTAAATACTCAGACTCAAGAAACAGATGCATTGTATATTGCTTCTTTAAGCCTAAATCCTAATACCTTTTCGCTGCATTATTCCCAATAAGTTTTGCTGGGTAATATACCACAGCCTCCAGAAAAAGGAATTTTTTTTAACAGCCAAGAAACAGAAAAAAAGATTGGGATATAATAAAACCTCTCTTGACGAAGCTCTTGAATACGGTCAGGACTCAGACCAGTATCATCGTCAAGGAGTTCATTTGATATAGCAATCAACACGTTCTTCATTTGCTCCAAATGGGTTGAAGCTTCTGGACAAAGCCCTAGCTGAGAAGATACCAATATCAAACAAAATGAGAAATCCTTAACAAAAATTAAAAGGAGAGAGAAACAGTAGTCATACCTTTATTCCATGACTGCAGTTAGAACATAGTTCAGGAGGCAGAGGACACTCTTCTTCTCTTCTGGAAGCACTTCTATCCACAGGTGGAGTTCTCGATGGCAAACTAGATACAGATGGCGGAGGAGTACTTATTGATTGGTAGTGTTCCATCATAATTTGGTCAACATCAATATTCTGCATCACAAAGTGTTAACATGCTTGAGTTGACATACTTTAACACATAGCTGTAAGCATCTTTGAAAAAAATTCCTGTCAGATCCAAACGAAAACTACAAGGTGAGCTATAAGTAGTTTTGATCTTTGCTGTCATCGAAATATGCTACATTTGACAGATACTACAAATACGAGATCGATAAAACCAGCTTCTTCGCATAGAGTACTAATAAGAAAAACGATGTGCTAATTTAACCGGTACATTACCAGAAGTATGTCATCATCAATAATCTCATCAAGACATGCTTCTCCAGATCCCAAATGCTCAGCTGCGAATGCAGAATTCTTGAATGGTTTCTCCACACCATTTAAATGCGTGCAACTGTTTTCTGGTTCTCTAGCCTCATCATTTGTCCGTGGAAACTTTTCAGCAAATATTTTACCATTACCAGGGATAGGGGGAGGAAAGCTGTGAAAGTTTCTTCCAGTTCCTGGTACACCCATTTGACTTTGATTTTGTTGATTGTTATAAAAAGAACCATCATTGCTACATGTAGCTTTCACAGTGGATCTCTCTCTTGCAGAATATGAGCCATTGGTGCCACCATCATCAAGCGGGGGAGTAATTCCAGGTCTTAGGTATGTCTTATTTACTGAGAGATTTGAAAGAGCACGCCAAGCCTGCCAACATTAGACACAAATAAGTAGCATATATGAACACTTCACGAATAGAAGTCTATCAGAAAGAGGAAGTTGAATCTTAAACTATGGATATTTAAGAACTACAATGAGATAAACTATTT
Source organism: Diplotaxis tenuifolia (assembly GCA_014822095.1). Taxonomy (NCBI): domain Eukaryota; kingdom Viridiplantae; phylum Streptophyta; class Magnoliopsida; order Brassicales; family Brassicaceae; genus Diplotaxis; species Diplotaxis tenuifolia. The sequence goes on along the minus strand of JABAYD010091683.1, from coordinate 3,674 downwards.
ACTCAAAGAAATGGATAGAGAGAAATATAAATATAAACATAAAATTACCACAACAATTTCTCTTCAACAATATTACCTTTGCAATTTGCGGGTGCGCCAAAGTATGTGCATTCACACTAGGAAACGCAATTGACCTACAGAAAGGGAGAACGAAGCGTTTTAAATATTTTTGAATCACTTAGTTGTACACAGATCCATAAAGAAGACTAAGAAAATGTCACAAAACTTTCCATCACTGACATTTCTTACAAGATATATCACAGGGAATATTATTGTATCACAACTCAATCTTGTTTCGCGTAGATAGGTAGTATAAGAGTCGACCTATACATAAGCCGAAGTCTCTATATTGGCACAAAGATGTACAAATGATGCTGGGAACGGGAGATATTACAACGTGGTGGAAAGTTATCCTTGATGAATTTGTCTGATATTTAAATTTCAGTAGTTCTACTTCTATGAATCCAAGCAGCAGACAGTACCGGGTCAAAGTAAAAGACGATCAAGGAACAATGCACAAGACACAAAGAGATGAATATTCTCAAAAGAATATAGGCATAATACCTTGCGGCCATATCGCTGCTTTTTCTAGGCTTTTGACTTTCTAGAGCGTAAAGGAAAGTGGAGCTCAAATGCTTAGTCCTGGACGATGGATCTTCGAACGCATTTGCATGTTCTGACCAATTGGTTTGAGGACCTTTAGGTTTCTGAACTTCAGGGAGATGACTCCTACTGCAATTTTTAGCAGTGAAAGCGAAGATCAAACAAAAAAAGAACAAGCTACCATAACATATTGGAATAAACCAGGGAAAAAGATATCAACCTTACCTTACTTGATTTGAATTAATCATAGCTTTTTCTTTAACATGCTGCAGATGTTCCACCACTCATTATCTTCCCTTGACTATCGCAACTTCGTCACTTAATGAAGAAACATAGAAAAAGTTGCATTCGGATTAGTGGGAGTTGATGTATAATTAAACACAAACCGAAAAAGATTGCACATTTACCACATTAATTGATCAAATTCGAATCTAATTTATTAACCCAATCAGCCAACTATTAGCTGAGAAGACTATGCTAAACACAGATCAAGGGATAAACAGACGAATCCGCTAGTCTTCACCCACCAATTTCAGCAATTGAAAAAACAGTAAGACATTTCAGAAACAGGAAATCGAAGTGGATAAAAACGAACCCATAGCTCTAAAGTGATTCACTTTACTAACAAACAGCGAAAACCCTAATCGAAAAACTAATCAGCAAGTAGTTACAGTCCCAACGAAATTTTGCATCGGTGTGTGAGAACGATAGCGAAACGAAAACCCTAGAATTGAGAATTGACTGCGGAATGAGAGAATCCAAGGACATACATTTGAGAATCAATGGGGGTATTTGCTTCTACACCGGCACGGTATCACTCCGACGGAGAAAGTCGGATAATCAGAGTCGCCACTGAGTGAGATTGATGATGCGTGAAGGCAGCAGAAGTTTATGTGGTTTTTTCACTAGTGGCGGGATAGTTTCCCTCTCGTGTTCCCAAATGAAAAGGATAATTAAATTATTTTCGAATTTTGAATAGTTTTTCAATTCGTATATTTCATTCCTTCAATTTCGGAAACAAATTACGACGGTAAAATGAGATTAGGAAGGAAAAGTAAAAATTAATTTACAACAATGTAAAATTAAATTGACGAATCTTCCTCCAAAAATTCAAATATAATAATTTACAAAATATTTTTATTTGTTTTTTTTTTGTGAGCTCTTACAAAATATTTATAATAATTACGAAAATGCATAAATTAAATGTACGAATACTCCTGCCAAAAAAATCAAAATAATAATCTACAAAAGTATTTATTTCGAAGTCAAAATGTAGCAAGGCAAACACCAAAAAAATATCGGAGACTTGTAGTTTCAACGAACCAACGATAAACTTTTTTAAAATCAATTGATTCCTGTGAACAGAAATGTTTGCATTCCGGTGAGATGTGGACGTAGTCTGGGATCTTGTACTGAACAGCCATGATTTTCTGTATAACAACAAGATCACACATTGATGAATACAGGATCAGCATACTTTGCTGCTAGATATCATCAGAGACATGGCTCAGAAAAATTAAAACCTACTTGTATTGTTTTCCTAAAGTTTTTTTTGGGTCTTCCTGGTAATGAAGAGAATATGTTTGTTATTTTGGTTTTTTGGCTTGTCCCCTCAGCTCACGTTCCTTTTGTCTTTCTTCTCTTTCAGATATTTGAAACGCCAACTTTTGCATCTGCATTTAAAACGACCAAATGATTTTTTAAATAAATAAATTTGTCTATTCGTCGTTAGGACGATTTTTCAAATGAAAACATGTCATGATTTCCATGGATGGCGTTTGTGAAAGTATCCTATAAAGATAGTTGGGCCTCGATACTAGTACTTCATTTCAGGCTTAGAGGCTCAATAAACTGATACTAATACGTACTTTCAGGCCTATATGGCCGAAATCTCCAAAGCGAGACTAGAGAGGGAGGAAGTTGGAGCGTATATATTCTTCAATGGTGGCTTTTGTCCATCTTCTTCGCATTCTCTCCCTTGTTGGTATGTGAACTGTTCTCTTTATATTAGAATTGAGTGGATGTAATATACTACATGTAAGAGCATGATTAATCTGGGTTTCTCCTCCCGGGTTTCTCAGCTTCTCAAAAAAAAAAAAAACGCACCATTCATAAGTCGCGATGTGTCAGTCGGGTCCGCGAACAGTGGAGAAACAATTTCTGAAAGTTTATGAATTGAAGATTTTCTGTAACGGTTTCGTCCCACGCGCTGAGAAACCCGGTGAGGACTTCCGGATAATCATGCTCTAATATTTCTTGTTCCTGTTCCTCTGCGTTTACTTCATTTAACGTTAGATTAGATAACTGAATATGGTGTCCAGAACCATCCCAAGTACCATATTCTGATGGTGACTTGTCTCAAGTTTAGCCACATGTTTACAGTTAACTCTCACCAACAAAACAGTGCATTATGTAATAAAAGCACACAGAAAGAGACAATCACCGTGGAGGATAATCACAAGAATCCACATATAGTACGCCACGTGGCAGATAATGTCGCCAAATCTCACCTCTTTATAATCCTCTCTACCACACGCCTTTTACGCCATTTCAACACAGCCACACACTCTAACAAACCAGAAGAAGAAGAGCATATTTGTTTCAACAATGGCTTCCTCTGCTCTCTCCAGCGCCATCGTAAACACTTCCTTCCTCCGCCGCCAACAGACACCACTCAGCCTCAGATCTCTCCCTCTGGCCAACACACAATCCCTCTTCGGCCTCAAATCCTCCACATCACGCGGCGGACGCGTCACAGCCATGGCTACCTACAAGGTCAAGTTCATCACACCGGAAGGTGAGCAAGAAGTGGAGTGCGATGACGACGTCTACGTCCTCGACGCAGCGGAGGAAGCTGGTCTCGATTTGCCTTACTCATGCCGTGCAGGATCTTGCTCAAGTTGCGCAGGGAAAGTCGTTTCTGGCTCCGTTGACCAGACGGACCAGAGCTTCTTAGACGATGAACAGATGAACGAAGGTTATGTCCTCACCTGTGTGGCTTTCCCGACCTCTGATGTCGTCATCGAAACCCACAAAGAAGAAGCCATTGTTTAAATTTCTAAACCATCTTT
>JABAYD010091672.1:0-10706 GCA_014822095.1 Diplotaxis tenuifolia | reverse complement strand
TATCTTTCTTATCTGTCATCTAATTTTAAAATCCGCCCTGAATCAATTATTCCGCCATATTCCCCATCAAGTTATTTAAATAATCCTTAAATGAACTAAAGCGTGTGCAAATGTGATGTATCAAATAGTTCATGCTGATGCTGCCATGCTGGTGATAATGATACAAACAAAAGTCATTCTTCAAGTTTTTTTTTTCTAAAATGGGGCCACTAATTTTCTCTCACTACATACATTCCAATCTTATCTAAGGAGACAGAACATAGCTTCTTTATATAAGAGAAGTTCAGAAAATCCTGTGAAAGAGTCAGAGATGAGATGGGGAATCACAAGTTCAAAATTTCAGATATGATCCCAAGTACATGGTTTCACAAGCTCAAAGACATGACTAAACAGTCTAAACCCAAAAACAAATCATTTTTGCATTCTTCCCCAAACACTTACAACAACACTAAGAAACTCTCCTCAGATTCTCTTCCTCATCACTCTTCAGCCTCTCATTTCTCCAGCAGCTTAGTAGCTAACAGTCCTGACCGTAGCTCCCCGAGAAACTCTATTCACACAAAAAGAATGAGTAAAAGAAAGACACTTTACAAGCCATCTCTCAAACCAATCACTCCTCCTTTTGCATCTCCAGGTTTTCACAAGAGCAAGATCAATGGTCAAGATTCATCTCACTGCCCGTTTCCAGCTCTGGAAAGGTCCCCTGAGTATTTTGTGTATAGTTTCTGCAAAGGGGAGGAGGATGAGTTCGTTGATCATTCCAACCTTAAGATCAACACAAAAAACAAAGCTTTCACCAAGTACAAGGTCAAAGAGTCTGATTCCATAGAGAAATCTTGCCATGCAAGCAACCCAACCAAAACACAGCTAAAAAGCCATCTTTCTGTGAAGACTAATAAGAAAGAAGAAGATGATGATGAATGTAGAGCAGGGACGAAATACAAAAAGCAAGTTTCTAGTGGAAGAAAATCATCAGCAGGGATAAACCTCAAAAGAGTAAATTCACCTAGAATTCAACTCTCAGGTACGCGTAGAAGCACGTCTAGATCAGAGAACAAACAAGCTGTTCTTGAGAGTTTTGCAGTGATGAAGCGTTCCGTTGATCCAAAGAAAGACTTCAGAGAATCAATGGTGGAGATGATAGAAGAGAACAACATCAGAGCTTCAAAAGACTTGGAGGATCTTCTTGCTTGTTACCTTTCCTTGAATCGAAAGGAGTATCATGATCTTATCATCAACGTTTTCGAGCAAATCTGGCGTCAACTTACAAAAACCATGTAAAAAACTATCTTAATGTAATGGTAATTAATCTCAGGTAACATTAGTATTAGTATCAACTTGTCTTGTGAAGTTGTAGTTGTTGTGGAGATTCGATTCTCTTTGAAGAATGTTTTTTTAATCCTTTTCTCTTTTAATTAGTGGAACCAAATGATAAAAGTAGTTATCATATTGTCGTTTTTCAACAACGATCACTAAGGGCGTGCAAGCACTGATAAGACTTCAGAAAAAATTGACCACTAAGCATATTCTTGTTTTTTTCTGTGATTATTGGCATGTGAATAGAGTTTTTTGTTTGATAAAAACATGTAAATAGAGTTACACTACTGCGTCACGATTTGCTATAGTGTGAATTGGCCACTATACTTTGAATATTTTGAAATTATAAAGTTGAATTTGGCGGTAAGAACAGCTTCTATAAAACCAGAAAGAGACAACATTGAAGAGACAGGAATACTTTGAAACTCAACAAGCGAAGTGTATAATCATCGCTGGAGATAGAGAGGACCACTGACACATGAACTGAGAATTAACTAAGGAAGTAAGAAACATGTGCATATGGTATGTTTTCTGAGTGAATTTTCTCGATTAATGAGAGCATCAGGAATTTGAATGTCATGATCCTACTTCTTATGCACGGGCCTTGAAACATGAATGTGACTGCGTTATGTATCAGGTTTTCTGTAAACCATCAGAAACAAAATCACATATCCACACAAATTTTGTTCTTTTTTTTCAAAAGGGAAAATCGCTGTGTATCTAAAAAAAATTATGACAAAATTATTACATAAAGAACAAAATTCGCAAAAAAATATTTATTAGAATATAGAATTATGAAATTCCTCTAAATCCTAGACTCTTTTAGCCTAATCCATTTATTAAAAAATAGATCATAAATTCTAATCACTAAACCCACATGTAAAATAATAATACATTTTTTACTTTTTTAATTGTTTTTCCTGTGTATTATCTTTAGAATAAAAATACTCCTTATTTAGTACTTTTAAGTTTATATATTTTTGTTTAATTACAGAAATTAATTTATTGAATAGAAAACACTCCAGCTATTTAAATTCGTGTTAAAAATATGAAATTCAAAAGTTTTGATAAATTTATATAAACATTTCTTTTTTAAAAAAAATAAGGAATAAAGAAATAAAAATTGGTAGAAAAGAAAATAACATCAATATTAATATTTTAGTAAAGTTTAGAGCAGAAGTGTGAGTATACTTATTTATTAGCTTAATATGAAACTGAGTAAAAAATTACTTTTGTTTTTGGATTCCACACAGCTTCGTCTTCCCTCACCCTTCGCAAACTTCGTCTTCGATCTCTTCCTCTGGTTCGCTTCTTCTCTTTTATCTATAGCGTAGTTGTTTTTGATTATTGTAAAGAGATCGCTCAATCCGGATCTGTTGTAATGCGCGGCTCGTAACCGTTGAATTTCATCGAAATTAGGTTTAAATGAATCGCAACTAGTTATATGGACTCGTTGTAGAAACCCTAGGTCTCCCTGATTAATCTCTCTATGTCTTGAACAGGAAACAATGGAAGCGCTTAGGAATCTGAAGATAAAGACATCGACGTGTAAAAGGATAGTGAAAGAGCTTCGTTCTTATGAGAAAGAGGTTGAGAGAGAATCTGCCAAGACTGCTGCTATGAAGGACAATGGTGCTGACCCTTACGACCTTAGACAGCAGGTATTACATTTATTATCATTTAATTTGTGTATCATGAAGCTTTAATAGTATATACAGAAATGTAAATTTGCGAGTTGTGATTTAAAAAAGAAGACTCAGAGTTCATTATCTGATTATCTGCTGTGGTTGACGCAGGAGAATGTGTTGGGTGAGTCAAGGATGATGATTCCTGATTGCCACAAACGTCTCGAGGCTGCTCTAGCTGACCTCAAGTCCACTTTGGTAATATTTTACACTTTGTCCTTCGCTATAAGAGCTTCTATATCATATGTGGGTGTTTGTCACAAACGTAGAGAGTAACCTTGTTTGAGAAAGAAAGCTTGCGATCAGTTTATTTTCTAACAATCTGTAGTGATCCCCATTAATAGTCCCCTGCAATAAAAGCATCTTTAGTCTCTTCTTTTTTAAAGACAAACAATGGAGGGAACTGTGGAGTTCCTGCGTTTTGTCTGTCTCTTACAAAAAGCTGTATTTGGCAGGCGGAATTGGAAGAGAAGGAAGGTCCAGAAGTCGAAGATGCAAAGAAGACTGTCGCTGATGTGGAGAAGCAGTTTCCCACTCAAGATGCCTGATTTTTTAGCTATCTAAAGAGTGTGTATTTTGAGTGAGAATGGTTAAAATGCTGAGTCAGTTTGACGATTATCAATTGTGAGAATCTCCTTTTTCTTTCAATGCTACAACTGTTTTGCGATAGCTCGTGAATGATACATCATGGTGACTTTTTTTCTATATATTTATCTAATTAATAAACTATATAAAATAGAATTAAAGCTGAGACTTTTTATTTTATTATATTGAAACATAGATAAATCATCCAATAAAGTTTAGTATATTGAAAACACAAAATATTATGATATCTGCGGATAAATCTGTATGACAATCACTGATGGTTGGGAATGGAAGCCGGAGATATTATGCCTAGACAAAAAGAATGAAAGTTTTGTGTAAATGAAATTGAATTACAGTCATAAAGAAGAGTATTTATGGTTTTTGGTGTATTATGTATAACAATCTTGTAAACATGTGTTGTTTTTAAAAGAAAAGACTCAATCTGAGGGAAATTGTTATATTAGTCTTTAAATATCTAATCTAATCTAATTAGAAGACAGTGACGATAGTTTTTTGGCAACGTTTAGAGGGAAAAGAAAAGATAGTGCAGTGAAATTCTTAGAGTACAAAGATGGACAATATGCGAAGAAAAAACAAAAAAAAAACATAAGAGCTCAGGTGCGGCTAATCTCATCTGAATAATCAGAAGAATGCGATGGACCCAACCATACGCTAAAGCCTAATATCATCACAGCTCTTAAATGCACCAGCCGGGAATCGAACCCGGGTCTGTACCGTGGCAGGGTACTATTCTACCACTAGACCACTGGTGCTTTGGTGAACAATCAATTCTCACTATTAATTATATTACTTAAAAGAACAAAACAGATTGAACATGGATTACTATTTAGCTGAACCACTAGCTAATACAATTACTATTTAGCTGAACCACTAGCTAATACAAATACTCATGGAAAGGGGAAAGGGAGAAGATAATAAGCATAGGATAAAATTTGGGGAATATCATAACTTACCGGTGACACTAAGACAACACATTGAGCAAAACTATGCCAAGAAAAAATTACGGATGAATTGGAAAAGAGATTCATGATACATAAGAAAGTCTCACGAATTAGCTAAACCCAAACCGTTCAATTGTAAAACCAAAATAACGTATTGCAGATAGACTTACTATTTAAATGTGAGGCCACAAGTCATTTCTAAACCAAACTATAATATATAAGAAGTAGCATAAAACAAACACATCTACCGCCTGGATGATATTAGTGCTGTGCTAACTTGAATCTCGTTCTGAAGAGATGGTCTCGATGACACAAAGTACAGACAGAGAATGATAATTGCGAGTTTTGTCATCTGATATGTTTAATACAACGAGGCTAAGAAATATGATATCAGCTGCTGGAAAGGCAAGCAAAAAGCTATACTAATGGAAATAAAAAGCTATACTAATGGATAGTATTCCATTTAATGTACTTAAAATAAGCAGCATCGCAAAGAACCAGAGAAAACAGATTTCCGGATATTCAAGATGAACACTAAAAGTGACCTCTAAAATTGAAACATACGAGGAAGAATTGGTGTTACCAAATATGAAGAGTCTAGGAACTTGTGAGATTGTTCATTGTACATATTCGTTGGATTCGGATTAATTAAAGAGAAGCTTAATTTGCACGAATTCGATAGATATGTGTTGCTCGAAAGTGTAAAGTTCAGTATAGTTTATAACAAAAAATAAGAGCTCAGTCAAACGGCATCACATCTGGAATCAGAAGAATGCGATGGACCCAACCACCGCTTAAGCCTAATATCATCACAGCTCTTAAATGCACCAGCCGGGAATCGAACCCGGGTCTGTACCGTGGCAGGGTACTATTCTACCACTAGACCACTGGTGCTTTGATGATAGATAACTCACACAAAAAAGATTTACTTTAGCAAGGCCACGTTCATCTTTTAACTTTGAACAAAAACTCGATACAAATTTTGTAACAAAAATTGAAAAAAAAACTTACAGAATTCTTTATAAATCGTTCATAGTTGTTCCTACGTATTTAAGTAGAAGGAAGTAGAAAACATACAAGAAACGAGTCTAGTTAATTCGCTTGTTACTTTTTTTTTTCATTTTCTCTCAAGTGCTGGATGGCCAATAAAGAAACCTTTCAATACGCATTTGTAAAGCTAAACCAGGTAATATGTATACATAAATTGGATCAAGAAGAAGAAAGAAGAATCGTAATTTGAACCTAATTGATGCTTCTCATGTGAGGATGAAAACAACAACAAAAAAAATCAACTGATCCATCACCAAACACAGAAGCTCTATCTTGCCTTAGATCAATGGATACAAAACTAAAACCCATCCCCCTCAAACTCACCACATACCATAAAAACCCAAAAGAAAAAAAAAAACAAAACACAAAAGCATAAGATTGGCATTCTTGTTCTTTTGGACCACAAGCTTATTATTCCTGCCTAAACCTAATGACATAATCAAACACAAAACTGAACCTCTCCCACACTCTCTTCTTCTCCTCGCTGTGTCCTTCCTTAGAGTACATATACTAATACAAAGTAGCTACAACTTTAGCTTCTTCTTTTCTTTGTTTAGCTTGTAACTTTCGGCTCTTCACTGGTTTTCTCAGCCTCTCCTCCTACCAACTCTGTTTCACCTGAAACATCACCGCCTTGAGCCACACCCCAAGACACCCCTTCTTCACTTTTTTTACTCTCCTCTTCTTTCTCCACCGCCGCCACAGCTTCAACGTCTTCTCTGTTATAAGGATCACTGTTCAGATCTATCCTCCCTGTTTTCCCGTCCTTCTTATCAGCCTCTGCCCCTTCCTTGTGCTCCTCATCTGCTGCTGCTCCATCGCGCTCTAACTGCTTCTTCTTCCTCCTCATCATCAGAGTTTTGAACCTTCTCTTCACGGTGCTGCACACGGTACACGCACACGTGGGCTTGTGTCTACCTTTCCCGCTTGGCGGCTGAATGCACACAATGCATGAGCATCCAACCCTGTGCCTTGGATGTCTCGTCGTGGTTGCAACCTCTGGGTCGTCTAAAGTGTCTCCTAAAACCGCTGCACTCGCTAGTGCATCTAGCCCTGACGGTTCTTGCTCATTTTTAGCTGCCTGGCTTACCCCAATTTTTCTCTTCTTGTACTCTAAATTAAGATACACAAGACAGTTAGTGACTTCACTCTTAAGATTTGAGATCTTAATGAGAGTCCAAGGTAAGATCATTTAATACCTTTTCCAGCTCTAAGAACGTTCTCAAGTTCTTTTAGACTCTCCTCCGGTGCAGAACACGAACATCTATCAATTGGTATTATATCAAATTACAGCAACAAGAACTCAGGAAGAACAAATGATCTTTGATTCTTACCTGCTACTGTCCCAAACATTGTCTGAACATGACCACTTTGCTGGGAGAAGAGCGTCTATAGGTAATCTTCTCCATTTAGAGCAGTCGTCGCAAGTTCCCCATCGTTCTTGTACACTGCTTGATTTCACAAAAGATATTCCTTAGTAAGTTGCTTGAAAGCTTACTTGAGAAGTGAAAGAAAGAACTTACCCTGAAGGTCTTGTAGTAATTATCGTCCTCTTTCCAAAGACAGGAGGTTCCTGTGCATTAACGTAGACAAGAGACATAGCTTAGCTGAGTACTTATTACTGAGTTGATTGTATAATAATCAACCACTTACGTCAAACTCCTCAAACTCATGCTCCTCAATGACAACAACGGTAGGCTTTGCATTAAGAGAGGGACGAAGCAACTCTTGAGCTTCTTCCCAAGTGAGTCTTAGCTCCATAGATTCTTCACTATGCAGAAGCAGTCTCTTGTTTTTAGCACCGAGAGTTCTTGTCCTCTTCTTTTCCTTAACCCGTGACGGATCATCACAAATTCTGCCTCCATTAATCTCACTCTTCTGTGAGCTCAAATGCTCAGGCAGACCTTTCAGTTCTTCCAGTACTTGTGATGGACACGTTGAAGCATTTATGGAGGTTGGGTTCTCTGTAACACCAGAGGATGACGTGTCCTCGTTCGAGGCACCGTTAGTGAAACCACACCCCTGTTTATAAAAGATTGGATCCAGATTAAGAATGTAGCTAAGCAGAAAACAAACAGTTCACTGAAACCCAAACCTGCATGTCTACAGTATAAGTTGCCTTCCTAGCACCCATGATTAGTTTCCCACCAGGATCAACCCTACTGAAAGTTACTGTACACAATATAAACAAAATATATAAGTAGAAAATTTCACCAAGGGATATGAAGCTTTAGGTAAAAACAAACCTGTATCACCAGCCTGCAGCCTCATGGACTGTATGCAGGGAGTAACACCTTCCAAGACATACATTCTACTGTTGTTATTGGGCCAGAATCTGAACTGGAAAGTCCACTCCTTACCCCTCACATCTTGGACTTTCAAAGGTATGCCTTCTGATTGACTAATGGGAGGAAAGTATGCCTACACACAGAGTCTTAGCTCTTTAGAGAGATCTATAGGAGAAAAAAGCAACATAGAGATGAGAGACTTACCTCTGCACAGGCTTTTGGAAGAACTAGACGACCAATGCGACCAGCATCACTGGCACTAAGAGTTTTCTCAAAGAGAGGTACAATGTTCAAATTCAAACTAAAAAGAAACTGTTAAGGAAGAACATAGAAGTCGCCATAACTGTGTCCAAACTCCAAAGTAAAATGTTTGGAAACAAAGAAAAAGGATACTTTCCAGAGATCTGCTGAAGCTCTTTATCAGTATATTTAGGCCAATACCGAGGAAGTAAATGGCCTTTGCCACGTCCTTCAACAGGAGGCCTACCGATCCGGGCCTGAGCAGACTTACTAGTCCCAGGAGGAGTTGCGAGAAGAGTTTTTGAAGGTTTCTGAAGTATACTAGACGCAGAACATTGAAAAAGGTGTGACTGAGAAGAAGCACCACCAGCACCCATGAGTTTCTTCCCGTCCACAGGGGTTGCAAAAGATGGGCTGTAAGGAAGTGTTTCCAAAGCCATATTCAAAGATGGCTGTGAGGGGGATGATGTTGATGATGATTTATTCAATTCCCCAGAGTCAAGCCGATAACCATTGGTGGTGACATTGTTTTCCGGTTTCATAAGATGGCCAAATCCAGGGTGAGGCATGAACTCTACTCTTTTGTCATCCTTAGGGACTAGTGGTGGCTGAGAAAAGAGATCAGCTTCGGTTCTTACTACTCCTTCATTACTCATTCCATTTTCTGCTTTTGTTTGTTGCATATTCATAGGCAATCTGGTAAACACACCTGGATTCTCACTTCTCTTAGTCTACAAAGAAAAGAGAAACGTTAAAGACGAAGAAGACATAACCATTAGAACAGCCTGTGAGATATATATAAACTCACATGGGAGTTAGTACAGGTAGTACAACCAACACCACCATAGTCCATAAACTCAACCATGAGCTTAGAGGCAATGCATCCACAATGAAGTCTCTGTCATTACACAATCTCAATCAAAACCAACATTGCAGAGATAATTAAAAAAGAGAGCTTTTAAAAAAAAAAAAAAAAAAAACACACCTTGTTGCATAAATAGCATTCCCTCCAACCAGATTGCTCCATATGGAATGTTTCACAGAAACGAGACGTCTCATAAGCGGATCTATAACCCACAATCATTACAAATCAATCATCACATATTTATGTATTAATTTCGTATTATTCATGAATCAGAAAGAGACCAGGATTCGTAATAGGCAGTTAAGAAATTAAGAAACCATCTACTACGTAGTATAAGAAACAAGAAGACAAACACAACCATGATTGAAAGATGGAGACTTTGGGTGCTAAAGAGTGAAGTTAAGAGAGATACCCGCAACGAAAGCAGAGGTCAGCGAGAGCACCAGATCGAAGAGGCCAACCTTTCTTCCATTCACCACTAGAGGTCGAGCCACAAGACGCGTTCATGCACACCTTTGACCCCATTTTGACTTCAAACATCCCTAAAGTTAGAAACTTTTTAAATCCAAATCGACAATCTTAAAACCCTAACAGAGCTACACAGAGACGAATCGGAGGTGGAATCGACGTGAATTGGAGACGAGACTAGTCATGAACATGCATATCGACGTGGTCAATCCAAGTCGCGTTTAGAGATCTCAGAAGAGGAGGTTGAAGTGAAAACTCACGGCGAGAAGATAGAGAGGAGACTGTGACGGCGAGTAGAAGGGTAGGCAACGAGGTTTTTCTTTGTTGATTTTTGTTTTTAGTTTTTTTTTTGTTTCTTTTAATTTTTCGATGTGAAATTAAAATTATGGGTGAGATAGAGAGAGAAGGAGATGAAAGAAGGTGAGAGAGCATGCAAGAGAAGAGAGTAGATAGAGAGAAAAAAAAGAAACGCATATAAGATGCATGCACGACACTTACTTGAGAGGGCACACGCCGCTTAAGACCAAAGTAAGATGGAAGATTAGATGAGAGAAAGGGCAAGACTTTGGTTTTGACTTTTTAATTTACATTTATAGACATGAATTAGGAATCAACTTTTTGGAAAATAAGATATACTGTATATGTTTCCCTACTACATATATCGTTAATATATTACTCAAGATTAATATGTAAATATGATGACGTAATTTTATATTCTGACGATATATTCATCTATAAAATTTGAGGTATTTTGTCTGCCAAATTGTGATAAGAAATCTAACTAGTTGTTTATGATTTTTAACCTTTTTTAGCAAATCATAAATGTTGAATGCCAATGTGCCCTGCATGGAACACACACAGAAGACTTTGAACTTCTTCTTGTTTTCCCTTGTGAACTGACACCGTTAATCACGTGTTTTTTTTGTTGGAATCTTTGTTTGCTCCTGCTTTTCCACTAGCTATTTATGCTACTACGTTTATTTTCAGTTTTTACCCCATTCTACCTCGGAGTTAGGCACCACTTCAGGACTTCCGTTTTATGAGTAACTTCTAATATTAATTCGGATTAAACTAGTCCAACAACACTATTTTATTTTCCTTTTTTCTTTAATTTATATGGAATTTTCTTGTTTTAACAGCAAAATATGTATATTCCCCCCCCCCTTTTTTCTTGCCAACTACTATGTTTTATATATATGGATTTTCCCTATACTCCATGCAGAGAATAGATCATCATTCCAGGGCC
>JABAYD010091660.1:0-10601 GCA_014822095.1 Diplotaxis tenuifolia | reverse complement strand
CACCAACTGCCATGCGGACCCTTTCATTATCAACATAAACAATTTCGTTATTATCAATCAGACAACACATAAAAGCAATGAGTTTGGTATTAATAATTGGGAAAGAAAGGGTGCAATGATGGCCGCATGATGGAGAGTTAGTCGACTAAATTATGAGGATGAAGTAATTACGTAAACATCTTTTATGTGTGTATTAATCTTGAAAAACTACCCACCACCATATTTTGAATTTGACCTGGCGACATATGTTGAAATCTTATAGAAAGCTTATTATGATATGTTTCTAAGGAATCAAGTAGTATAGTTTCTAGTACGATCTTATTTTGTGTCAGAAGACCAGAGACCAAAGACCATTTATGTTTGGCTATACGACCAACGTTAGGGACGGTGGTAGTGAATCGTATATCTCTTACTCTTTTATATAATATATACTCCCCATTAGTCTATATGTACAATAATCACAACGTGTGTGCCAAAAGTGGATGTTAATTAACTAGAGAATAATCAAACACACAAACAAAATAGGGTAATGCATGTGCTCTCAATGTTATAGGCTGCAACTTCAATGAATACTGCCACAGCTTTTGTTCGTCTTCCATAGTCTAATCCCAAGGCATCTATCTATTTCCTTATCGTTTTAATTTCTTCTTAATCATTTATGCTTGTCAGCTTGGCTATTATAGTATAACATGTTCCTAAATTCAGTTTCGCAATATATATTCTTACCAAAACACCATTCAAATTCGTTTCAGTAATACTATATTCAAAATCTTGCCCTAATACTATATTCTAAAACAAATTTGTTTGTAAAAATGCATTATTGAGGACAAAGGAATTTGGGTTGCATGTGAGCAATCTTTTATGCTTTTCAAATTTCATATATAGTCTTAATTTTATTGGAGAAAACAAGTCCTATAATTTTATGTTCCCCCTTTTGACCTACTCTAATTTTTTCTCGTTTAGTTTATATTCTTATTCCAATCTTCGATGCATTGAATCTTGTTTTCATTTTACGTTAATCCTCTTCTATTATCTATCTTCTCTTGATTTTATCCTCTTATCCTTTTACTAGTCTTCTTTTCGAATATTAGTACATGCAATAAATATATAAAATGTAACAGACAAAAGATTTATACAAACCCTATACATAGGGTTTTGGTCAAGAATACTATCAAATCAAGCGGCGGCTAAGCTCTTTTGGACGATCACTGCCATTTTCTCGACTATTAATGTGTGTAATTTCATCGACATATGGATATAAACATAAATAAACATTTTGCATATTCCAGATTTTTAATCAGAGCAGTTGGCAGTACGTTTTATTCTATGGTTTGCATTTCTCTTTAAGCGTCGAACATAGAAGGAAGAAAGAAGGGAGAAGGGAGCGCATGTGCGCCCAACGTGGAAAGGCATTCTCTTGGACGCTTAACATAATTAATCCTTTTTCTAATTATTTGGCAACACCAATATGTTTTGTCTTGTTTTAATCTAATTACTCGTTTGATCAAATTAATGACCATGTGATGAGCGCATTACGTAATAATACTCTAAAAAGTTTTAAAAACAAAGGGAGTCTGCTTTTGGCTAATCTAAACCTGAACGTGACGTACGAGAGAAGTTTACGGGCACGAGGTTTGCAGCCAACGATCAATTAATCGCACTAGTCCATACAAGTTAAGTTATTCTGACGCGGTAGTGTAATGTTGAAATTAAGGAGTTTAATTAAGATGAAGTTAACCAGTGATCACACTTAAGCTACCCTAGTAAGAGGATTATGGGTGCACTTGCCCCCATAATAATTTTAAAATTTAGTAAATTTCTTAACAAATTTGATGTCTACCCCTGTAATCATATGTAAGTTTACACCTATTTTAGCATTTGTGCACCCACTTAAAATAATCTTTGGATTTGCCCCTGATTATTTGATCCCAATTTTAATGTTTCAGCCTCACAACATCATCTCTTTCCCTGCTTCAAGTAAGAATATTTTTTGAGAAGTTGCCTTAGTGGATGACACCGGCGCCAAGTTCTTCACTTTCTGAACAAAAAAATACAATTGTTCATACCTCAAGTTGACATTGGTTCGCAACAGCAGCAGAATGTATACTAGAAGTAGAGCCTTGACTAACAAACCTGGCTTAATTTCTGAAGCCCACTGGTTTACCTGTTAACTGTAGTACAACACGGACTGCACACGGATTGGGCTTAGTAGAGCCTCACATACTTAAGACACAGCCTACGGTGTTTTCCAGATATACTTTTTGCTTGTCGGCCATTTATAAACTTGAAATAACAAAAACTAAAAGTGCAAACTACAAAATCCCATAAAAGAAAGAAAAATTGATTAAAAATCCATGAAAAGGGTAACCAGTAAACCAACTAACCTCAACTAAAGAAGTGAAACAAAACAATTTATAAAGGAGTGGGACTACCTTCATTTCATATCCAGAGGTTTTTTTTTTTTTTTGTCTGCCGCCCATCTACGTTAGATCAAGTGGTGAACAGACGAGTTGGTCCTCCGGGGAACACCTCCGTCTGGCCTGGTCTGATCTATATGGGAGAAAGTAAATCCTTTCCTTCGTACTTCTTTTGCTAGTGCATCCGCTCTTCCGTTTAAACTCCGAGGAATATGAGAGATACTCACATCCACGAAGGTTTCCTGTAGCTTCTGGAACTGTTCGATCTCGGAAGCGAAAGCCGGCCATTCCTCCGGGTTGGTAGTCATGTCCACAAGGTCGGAGCAGTCCGTCTCTAGCCGGCACGAGGGGATCCGCAGGTCTCTCAGGCACGTAGAAGCCCAAAGAAGGCCTTCCATCTCTGCGTGTAGAGCTGGACGGCTCTTTCTACACGCTCGTAATCCAAACCATTCGGAGCCCATATTGTCTTGTAAGCTCCACCCTAAGCCACTTACACTGCCATGGTCGACCCATGAGGCGTCAATTTGACAGGTAGGGATTCGGGGGAGTCCAGGGGGCTCTATCATGGCTTCCGTTGCCGGGGGGGGGGGGAGCAGGTCCCCCACCATCGTTTTCTTCCTCATTCGTCTTTCTCCAACATTCAGCCTCTAAAACCGCATGCTGAAGCGTATCCATCGGCGAGACGACCTTCCCATTAAAGAGTTTGTCGTTTCTCGCCTTCCAAATGAACCAACATATCCATGGAAATGTATCGAATTGTGGTCTCTGGTGGGCCACCGCTTTTCTCTTCCAAAAAAGGAAGTTCATATTCTGGTAGATAGATGTACTCGGGAAGACACCCGGAATGGACGGATAGTCCGATAAAGCCCAGACCTGAAAGGTCGGGGGGCACTCAAAAAGGAGGTGATTAATTGACTCCACTGGGCCAGCACATCTAGGGCAGCTCCTATCGGTGCCCAGGTGTCGATATGTGAACCCCTCTACTGTCGCCACATAGCCCGAGATGGCTTGCCACAAGAAATGCTTCATCTTACTAGGAGCTTTTACCCTCCACACCTGGCTTTGGAGGCCTGTGATACTTGGTTGCAGAACCAGGTCCTGTGCGGAGCTCCTCTTGTTTGCTTGGAGTAGTTCGTAGCCAGTCTTGACAGAATATACTCCTGTCTTCGTGTGATCCCAAACAAAACCATCCGGGGCAGATGAGCGGGATGGTTTGATCCCAATTATCAAGGGGATATCATCTGGTTGAAAATAATCTCGTAGGTGCTGAATATCCCACTCTCCCGTATCACTCCTAATGAGGGCTTGAACAGGGAGCGCAGACAGTTTATACACTAGGTGGTCAGCGGGGGTAGGTGGCCGTGCCACTGAGTCGGGGATCCAGTTGTCACTCCACACCCTTGTATCACAACCCGAACCAATTCTCTTACGAAGGCCCGAGGTAAGTAACGGTTTTGCAGCCATGATGCTACGCCACCCATATGAGGGCGAGTATGACTGACAAACGTCGAGGGGTGAAGAGTTCCTAAAATACCGTCCTTTTAGGACGCGATCCAGCAGCGAGTTTGGATATTGGATCAGCCGCCATAATTGTTTCGCAAGAAGTGCTAGATTGAAATCATGGAGATCTCGGAAACCTAGTCTCCCTAACTCTTTAGGGGTACAAATCCGGTCCCATGATATCCAATGTAAGCCTCTGCTATTCTCTCTCGAGCTTCACCAGAAATTCGAGGTTGTACTCCTCATCTTATCGGTGATACCTTGTGGGATCAAATAGCATGACATTGGGTATGTCGGGACTGCTTGTGCCACTGCTTTAATCTGAACTTCTTTTCCTCCTTTTGACAGTAACCGGGATGACCAATTATTAACTCGTCCATTCATTCGGTCTTGTACATAGGAAAAAACTTTTGTTTTAGGGCCCCCAATAAGCTCAGGTAGACCAAGGTACATCCCCATACTTCCTTCAGCCGAGAAACCCAAAATATTTTTGATTTCTTGTTTCTGAGTGAAGTCAACCTGGTTCCCGAAAAACATCGAGGATTTTGCTGGATTCAGTTGCTGGCCCGACGCTTTCCCGTAAATATCAATAATGTCCATAATCTCTTTGCATTGGCTTTTTTCCGCCTTGCAAAAGAAAAGGATATCGTCAGCAAAGAGGAGATGGGAGGTCCTCGGGCTCGCCTGAGCCACTCGGAGTCCAACGATCTTTTGTTCCGCTTCCGCTCCCTTCAAAAGCGAGATCAGAGCTTCCGTGCAGAAGATGAACAAAAAGGGGGACATGGGATCCCCTTGTCGCAATCCTCTCCTCGGGAGGATCCTCCCTCTCGGTTGCCCGTTGACTAAGACTTGATATGAGACCGAAGTGACACAGCACATAATGAGGTCAACCAATCGTGTATCAAAGCCCATCTTCAGGAGCAAGGTGGCCAGGAAACTTCATTCTACTCTATCGCAGGCCTTACTCATGTCTGTTTCAATGGCCATAAATTCTTCCCTACAACGCTGATTTGATCTCAAGGCGTGGAAATTTTCTTGTGCGATTAGGATATTGTCAGTGATCAGGCGTTTCGCCACAAAGGCCGATTGTGTATCTGAGACCAACCTTGGTATAATCCTCTTAAGTCTCTTGCATAAGAGCTTAGATATAATCTTATAGCTGACATTGTAGAGGCTAATGGGTCTGTAATCAGACATATCCCTCGGTTTCTTCTTTTTCGGGATGAGGCAGATGTTAGTTTGGTTCAACATTGGGTCAAAAAGGCCTGTAGGAAAGAAATTTTGAACAAGATAAACAATGTCTTGTCTCATCTCCTGCCAGAACTTCTGAAAGATTTTGCTGGTCATGCCATCCGGTCCTGGCGCTTTATCTGGGTTGATATCAAATAGGGCTTTCCTAATCTCCTGCTCCGATGGTTTTTCTAAAAGTAGCCGATTATCGGTATGAGATACCTTAGGAACAATGAACCGAAGGGAGGTATCAACCTCGGTCGGCGAAGAGGTAGAGAAGAGATCCCGAAAGTATTGAATAGCCACATTCTCCACCTCGATTTCATTCTCTACCAAGTTCCCGTGCTTATCCTTAATACTGATAATGCGATTTTGTGCTCTTCGTTGTTTTGTCGTGGCATGGTGAAATTTTGTATTTCTATCTCCATGTTTGTGCCATTGATCCCTGCTCTTCTGTTCTCAAAAAATATTCTCTTCTTTAAATGCCGTAATCAATTGTTTATGTAGTTCTCCAATCTCCTCCGTAGTTGAGTTATCATCATCCTGGGCTAAATCAATTTTGTTTTTCAAGTCTTGAATTAGCACAGCCGAATTGGTTGGGTTATTTTTCTTCCAAGTGCTAATCTTATTCCGACATAAGGTAAATTTTTGGTGAAAACTCCGAACTGGAGTTTCATCAAACTGTCCCCATCCCGAAGTTACTGCTTCCTTGAACCTAGGTTTTCCAATCCATCGCTTGTCAAATCTGAAATTCTTCCTCTTGTTTCTTTGAGTAGTGGACTGAATCCGTGTGAGAACAGGTCTATGATTGGATCCCCATAGTTGTAGATAGTCTACGATACAATGGTTGAAGAGGGCATGTCATTCTTCATTTGCCACTGCTCTATCGAGTTTGCATTTTATTTTACCATTCGATCTTTTTCCCACCCAGGAGAATGAATTTCCTCTATATGGGAAATCGAGCATACCACAGTTTTCTAGCATGATCCGGAAGGGAAGGAAAGAACATTCTGGACGACGCCTTTCTCCCCTCTTTTCATGGTTGCCTGTGAGCTCATTAAAATCCCCAGTAATGAACCATGCTCCACTTCGAGTAGTACTGATGCGGGATAATCATTCCCAGACTAAATCCCGGTATCGTACATCAGGGTTTCCATACACAAAAGTCATAAAAATCGTGTGTCCATCAAATCTAGTTTTAATATCAATGATATGCTCGCCTGCATATAGAATACAAACCGAGGGATCATCCATATAAAAAAGAGCTAGACCTCCGCTTTCCCCAACCGGATCCACGGTACAAATATGATCATATCCAAAAGAAACTTGCACATCTTGCAAAAAATTCCGATTGTTCTTAGTTTTCGATAAAAATAAAAATCGAGGTAAAAAGCAGTAGTACAATTCGTTGAGATGCTCCTTCGTCAATGTGGCTCCCGTCCCTCGGCATATCCAGAGGTTATATAATCTCAAAAAAAAACTTCCTCTTTTAGTAATCGATATGAAATGTTACGTAGAAGGTACAACCTGGTGGAGAAT
Organism: Diplotaxis tenuifolia; assembly: GCA_014822095.1. Lineage (NCBI taxonomy): Eukaryota > Viridiplantae > Streptophyta > Magnoliopsida > Brassicales > Brassicaceae > Diplotaxis > Diplotaxis tenuifolia. The sequence continues at coordinate 3,915 of JABAYD010091660.1, read as the reverse complement.
CATCACCAAAATCTAATATAAAAAAGGATCAGAGTATATACAAGACGTAAATCTATAACACGTAACTCTAAAAATATTAAACAAACAAGAGTAAGACCATCAAAACCTTAAAGATTAAGTATCTGATAATTAAAGACATATGTATGAGTGCAAGCAAGATACATGCCGCAAGCCGACACACGCTCAAATACCATCGTTTTAGCCGACCCTGGTTCCGGCAGGCACAGCTATATTTCGTTAAGCACGAGCTTCTGGTCTAAATAACTATAACAAGCGCTCTCGAGTGCATACTTAAGGTAAAAAAAAGGCCATTGAGTGATCAGAATCAGATTCTCGTGATTCTCGCTTATAATTGCCCCCCGTCCATAATATGGTCAATAACCACATATGGTCAGCAGGACGAGTCGAGTTCAAGGGCCCGCCTTCAATTAATGGGTCGATGTTATTAGTTTTCCAATAAAAATATCTAAACACATGAATGCCTAATCATATGTGTGGCCGATAAAACAACAGTGAATAGTGAATACTAAACTAAGGTGTAAAATAAGCATAAATAATGACAGAAATAAAGAAAAAGAAAAACAAATGCATCTTAAGGCGAAACAATAGGCAATACCTAAAGTAAGAGTAGTTATTTCGTTAGTTAGCTGCAGCCTTAAGGATTAGAAAGTAAATGAAAGAAAATTAGGTGAGTAGAAGCTAATGATGGAGTTAAGTATGCACGTGAGGTGGAGTGTGGGAAGTAAAGAAACTATACAACTACTTTATATCTTTTGATGTATAAATCAAATAATAAATACGAACATATACAAATTAATATGACCTTGTTGGTGCAATAAAACCAACCATTCAATATATTTTGGTAAGTAGCGAAATAAAAGGGAAGCAAGAAGAACCACAGGAAAGGGAGCTAACACATAGCCACGTTGTGTTTCATCTGCCCGTCCATCCAACCTACCACACTCTCTTCTCTTTCTCTCCTTTGTCATCTTCTTATATAATCTATCACTCCCCGCATGTTTTCTAAAATAAATACTCATAACTTGCATAGTACACAAAGTCACACATCCATCAAACAAACTCTTAAACCCAAGTTGGCATAATATGGTGATGGGCAAACCTTCTTCGTTGGATGAGATCAGAAAGGCACAAAGAGCAGATGGTCCAGCAGGCATCTTGGCTATAGGCACGGCCAACCCTGCCAACCATGTGATCCAAGCTGAGTATCCTGACTACTACTTCCGCATCACCAACAGTGAACACATGACTGACCTTAAAGAGAAGTTCAAGCGCATGTGTATGTCTTTAACAAACCCTACTTTATATATTTAGCCTTTTACATCATAGTTATTTAACAACTAATACTATATAACAGGCGACAAGTCAACGATAAGGAAACGTCACATGCACTTGACCGAAGAGTTTCTTAAGGACAATCCAGCCATGTGTGCTTACATGGCTCCATCTCTCGACGCTAGACAAGACATCGTAGTCGTTGAAGTCCCTAAGCTAGGCAAAGAGGCTGCAGTGAAGGCCATCAAAGAATGGGGCCAGCCCAAGTCCAAGATCACACACGTTGTCTTCTGCACCACCTCAGGAGTCGACATGCCTGGTGCTGACTACCAGCTCACCAAGCTCCTCGGTCTCCGCCCATCCGTCAAGCGTCTCATGATGTACCAGCAAGGTTGCTTCGCGGGGGGCACTGTCCTCCGTCTCGCCAAGGACCTAGCTGAGAACAACCGTGGCGCGCGTGTTCTCGTTGTCTGCTCCGAGATCACAGCCGTCACTTTCCGTGGCCCCTCGGACACGCATCTTGACTCCCTCGTTGGACAGGCTCTCTTCAGTGACGGCGCCGCCGCGCTCATTGTCGGTTCGGACCCGGACACCTCTGTCGGAGAGAAACCAATCTTTGAGATGGTGTCTGCGGCCCAGACCATCCTCCCAGACTCTGACGGGGCCATAGATGGACACTTGAGGGAAGTGGGACTCACGTTCCACCTCCTCAAGGACGTCCCTGGCCTCATCTCCAAGAACATTGAGAAGAGTTTAGACGAAGCGTTTAAACCGTTAGGGATAAGTGACTGGAACTCTCTCTTCTGGATAGCTCACCCTGGTGGTCCAGCGATCCTTGACGACGTTGAGAAGAAGCTAGCACTTAAGCCAGAGAAGATGAGAGCCACGCGTCACGTGTTGAGCGAGTATGGTAACATGTCTAGCGCGTGTGTTCTCTTTATATTGGATGAGATGAGGAAGAAGTCGGCGGCAGATGGTGTGGCCACGACAGGAGAAGGGTTGGAGTGGGGTGTCTTGTTTGGTTTCGGACCAGGTCTTACCGTAGAGACGGTCGTCTTGCATAGTGTTCCTCTCTGAACAGTGGGAAGAATCCATTTACCGAATTAATAATATAGCAACAAGGAAGAATTCATTTAGTGGGAAGTGTGAAATGTGTGGACTCTGTAAATGGGTCCTTTCAATTTAATTGTTTGTCTTGAATGATCATTTAATCCAATAACTAGAATCCGCATCCACCGATCGTGCATGTTTTTTTAATATTAAATCTAGATTTTGAACCGCATAACCGTGCGGATGTTTATTTTCATTTATTTTAATATAAATATTTATTTTCACTTCTAAATTAGTATATATTATAATATATATGAGGTGTATATATAAATTTTTTAAAATATAAGATTTTTTACCATATATTAGTTTTATTGAATACAGTATATTGTTTTAAATTTTCACATGTATTTGTATCTTTTTATATATATTAGATTACTATTTTATTATTGAGCTCGTAAATATATATAAAGATTAGTAATATATTGTTTTATTGTTATCTCTAAAAGTATTGTAACATTTCCAAATTTAGAAAGTTTAAAAAAATTAAACTTTTAGCTTCATATTGAGTAAATAATTAAACATTTACTTTTTGTTATTTTTTTTAAATAAACTATCTAATTTAAAAATTGTTTTCATTGGTTTAAGGTAGTATAGATTAATAATTGCTATAAAATGATGATTTTGTTGTTTTCAAAATAAACTATATAATTTGAAAGTTAACATAAAAAATATATAAAAAATTAATTATATCTATTTAATTTAAACTATATAAACTATATAAAAGTTAACATAAAAATATATAAATAATTACTTATATCTATTTAATTTAAGTTTAGTTTATAAATAAAATAATATTTTTATGATATTATATGGTAATTATCATTTAAATTCAGTGATTTACAGAAAAAATTTAAAAAGATTTCACAAAGATTTTGTTGGGTTTAATTTAAATAGAAAATAAAGATATTCAAAGATATTATCATTAAATTATATAACATTGGATAATCTTGATAATTTTCTAAAGGAATGGTCCGTTTTTGTAAAAATCATACATAAATCAAAGTTGCTATTTCAGTTTTAATATATAAGATATCTTAAATTATATATATTAATTTTATAATAATTATTATGTGGCTTATAATAATATAACTATAAATTTATAAATTATGTATTTATAAATTTTACTTTATAAAAATTATTATATAACAATACTAATTTACATAATTGTTGTGTTTATTCTTGAATTTGCATTCTATGTGGAAATTTAATTAAATTAGACCCTCATACGCTTAATAGATAATTAAATTATTTTTACATGAAAATTAATATTATTTAATTATTATTTTTTGCTAAATTTTATATAATCAAATAAAACAATGTTTAAGATTTGCTAAAATTTAAACTAACCAAATGTTGAGAAAAATAATTTTATCAAGATGTATATTTTCTCGTGTTTACAATTGAAACATAAGTTCTTTATATTTTATATAAGTATATTTTATAGTGCTTAATAATAAAATTTAAGTTTTTTTAATTTTATATAGATTGCATCTCTTTTTCCTGAGGTTGTAA
>JABAYD010091650.1:0-11829 GCA_014822095.1 Diplotaxis tenuifolia | reverse complement strand
CCTAGTAACAGACGAGTTTTCTTGTAGTGCAAGACTTGTTGATCCAGCTGTTGAATTTAAATCTTTTAAGTACTACCTCTCTTGTGTTTATGGTCATCCAGTACCAAAGTTCAGAAATCATTTATGAGAAAGATTGTAGAGATTAGCAGTTAACTGAACAGATCTTTAGATGATATGTGGTTATTGTAATGAGATTACAGATCCATCAGAGAAAAATGGTGGTCGTACAACACAACCAAGCAGTTGTGTTGATTTTAATACAATGCTAAAAGCCTATGATATGAAAGATGTTCCTTTAAAGGTAACCCATTTAGTTGGGTGGGAAGAAGAAGGAAAGAGATTGTGGAGTGTTGTTTGGATCGGATTTTGGTAAATTCTGAATGGAGAAGACAATTTCTTGTTACTGAGGTTGAGTTTTTAGAATTGGCTGAACTGGATCATAGGCCTATGATAATTACCATTGATTATGCGTCTCGGGCATGCAAAGGTTGGTTTAGATATGATAAGCGTCTAGCTGAAGAGGGGGATTTTGTGGCTACTATTACATCAGTTTAGCATCGTTCTGCAAGTTTTTACTGAAGGTTGGAACATGAAATTGAGATATTGTCGTGGTGAAATAGTTAGATGGAAGCGGAGGAATCATACTAATTCATCGGTTCTGATTCAAGAGATAAGAGATAAGATTGATGAGGCTTTGAGGGATAGTTCAATATCTATGGAGTTGATTAATGAATTCCGGCGTGATCTTAATAAAGCTTACCATGCAGAGGAGAAGTATTGGAGATTAAAACGTTGAAACATGTGATTGAACTTGGGGGATCGAAACTCTCGGTTTTATCACGGTGTTACAAAGGCTAAACACAGTCGCAATCATATTAAAAGTATGATTGATGTCAATGGTATTAGCCATACTAAAGATGAGGCTATTGCTCATATAGCTGAGGATTATTTTAAGACGATGTTTTGTTCTTCTGATGTTATGTCTGAGAATGATGTGCTTCCTCATATTCAAAGAAAGGTTACATCAGAGATGAATGATATGCTGCTTCAGCAAGTCTCTGATGAGGAGATTCATGACACTATGTTCATGATTGGATCAGAATGAGCACCAGGACAAGATGGTTTCACGGCTTCTATCTACCATCAATTTTGGGATGTTATAGTTTCAGATATGTGTGGTATGGTTAAGAAATTCTTTGACACAGGCATAATGGAAGCAAGTATTAATCATACACACATATGTCTTATTCCAAAATTTATGGGGGCCTTCAGCAATGAATGACTTTAGACCAATCAGCCTTTGCTCGGTAGCATATAAATTGATCTCCAAGATTATGTGTCAGAGATTAAACGATTTTTGAGTGATATTATTTCAGAGTCACAAGCTGGTTTTGTTCCTCAAAGACAAATTTGAGACAATATATTGGTAGCTCACGAGCTAGTTTTGGCTCTTTCATCTAAGTTGTCTTGTTCTCTACAATATATTACAGTGAAGACGGATATAGTAAAGCTTATGATCGTGTTGAGTGGTCTTTTCTTGAAGCTATGATGCTCCAATTAGGATTTGATAGGATATGGGTTGCTTTGACCATGGAATGTGTATGTTCTGTTACCTACTCGATTTTGATTAACGGCTTTCCTTATGGTAATATTAAACCAGCTAGGGACTTCGACAAGGTGATGCTATGTCTCTGTATCTTTTTCTACTATGTGTGGAATTTTTAAGTTAAATGCTTGATCGGGCTCAAACATTACATATAATGCAAGGTATGCGGTTGGCCAGAAGATGTCCTAGGGTCCCCCACCTCTTTTTTTTTGCTGACGATTCTCTATTCTTCTGTCGAGCTGTAATAGAAGATGTTAGTTGTTTGGCTTCTATATTTTATCAATATGAAAGGGTTTCCGGACAAAAGGTGAACTATGAGAAGTCATCGGTTATTTTTGGGAAGAGAGTCCCCCAAGATCTACGGGTTCAGATTCATCAATGTCTAAAGATCTATACTTTGGGTGGTGGGGATAAGTATCTTGGTCTCCCATAACAGTTTAGTCGTAGTAAAGTTTTGGATTTTCAAGGAATTATACAAAGTGTTAAGAACCAGATATCTCCTTGTTATAATCAATATTATCTCCAAATGAGAAGGAAACTTTGATCAAATCTGTTTTACAGTCTAAACCAGTGTATCCCATTGTTTTCTTATTCATAAGACAGTGTGTGATGAGAGTAGTGCTTTACTCTCTGGTTTTTGGTGGGGTCAGAATGATGGTAAGAGGAAAATTTCTTGGTTATCTTGAAAACGTTTATGTCTTTCAAAAAAGGAAGGTGGTATGAGTTTTCGAGATTTGCAAGCTTTTAATGTGGCTTTGTTGGCTAAGCAAGCTTGGAAAATTAATCGGAATCCTTCGTCTTGGCTTGCAAGGATATATAAAGGAAGATACTATAACTCATCGACATTCTTACAGTCGTCAAGTTCAACTAGTTCTTCGTATGGATGGAAATCCATTCAAGCGGGAAAAGATCTTTTAAAAAAGGGTCTCCGGATGCAAGTGAGGAATGGAAGGGCTATAAGGGTTTGGGAAGATATGTGGCTTCCGGTTCTTCCTCTTCGGAAGTTGTTCTCTCCATGTTTAAATCCTAATATGAGGGTGTCGGAGTTCATTGATAGTTCATTGGGTGTGTGGAATGAGGCTAAGCTGAATGAGTACTTGCTCCCTGAGGAGGTTGCCTTGGTTAAGGAGATTCATTTGTCAAGATTTATCAGTCAGATCAGTTTATTTGGCCGTATACATCTCATTTGGAATATTCAATTAAGTATGGTTATTGGACGGCTACTCATGATTTGAATGATGAGGAGTTTGTTGTTCCACCTGAAGGCTATTTGGCTCTAAAAGCTCAAATTTGGAAGCTTGAGATCCTTCCTAAAATCCAACTTTGTTTATGGAAGGTAATATCAGGTGCATTGCCGTCATATGTCTCGTTTTGTACTCGTGGAATCAACATTGATCCTACATGTCAACGTCGCTGTCAAGAGGAGGAAACGATTAATTATGTTTTGTTCCTCTGTCCTCATGTTATGGCAATTTGGCGATGCTCATGCTTACCTCATCATCTTTTCCTTTCGCAAAAGTTGGAAGATAATATTACTTCTTTGTTTACTCTCATGAGTGATTCTGAAACTCCATCTTGTCTTTCAAAGCTTTCGTTTTGGGTGGTTTAATATGTTTGGAAATCTAGAAATGAATTTCTTTTTGAAAAAAGAAATATTCATCCCATGGAGGATATCTACCGAGCGGTGGCTGCAAATGAAGAATGGACTTTGTTTTATAAATCTTCTAAGCATAAAGTGCTAGTCATCAATAAGCCTTCAACTTGGAAGCCCCCTCCTTTAAATTGGTTGAAATGCAACTTTGATTGTAGCTTTTAGGTTGTGAACAGGATGGCGAAAGTTGGTTGGATAGTGAAGAATGCTAGTGGAATTCTTATTTGGTATTGGATTACTACATTGTATAACGTGATATCCCCTATACTAGGTGAAACTCTTGTATTGATTTTTGCTATGCAGCATGTATGGGGGTTCGTGGATGGAGACAAGTTTGGTTTGAAGGGGACTGTATTGAACTGGATCATATTGTCAACATGATGGTAGTACAACATGCTCAACTGGGTAATGTTATCTATGATTTTCGGCATTGGATGGCACCCAATGTTCTTTGGCATCGGTGAACCGAGAAAAAAATAAAGCTGCTGATGTTCTTTCTAAATTTCAGTTAGATGATTCTATCGATTTTATTTGTTTTTTGAGTTCTCCTAGTTAGTTAATTAAATTCTTGCACTGGCCTTATACGGTTTACTATTAATGAAAAGTTGTTCTAAAAAAAATTATGAATATCCAGAAAATTTAAACCTAAACCAATTAGAACCGATAAATGATGAATCGACCACTTGCAGAAGTCTAAAACTCTCTTGTGCCCAAATAATTTGGATCAGAGCGGTTTATACCCAAAGCTGATCCGAATACCCGGCCAGACTAACATGTACTCTCAGATTCGGATAAATCAAAGGAATCTGGTTTTTGGTGAATGTTTAATCAGACCCGGCCGGACCGGTTTGTTCAAGTGGAAACGTTCTCTCAAACCGAAGTCATCCGATTGGTAGTTGAGAGCCAACAATACGTCATTCTCATCAATCCTCCATACTCTCTCTCTCTCATTTGTTATTCGACCCCGAAAAAGAAAATTATATCCCTTTCCTCAAGAAATCTACCAAACCGACTTTAAGAGCTTCGAGTCTTCTCCTCTTCGTTTGATTATTCTTCTTTTTCATATCTAGGGTTAATTGATTTCGCGGAAGATCTAAACTTAGAATGGGTGGAGAAGGAGATTCGAGTAAGCCCCCGACTGCTGGTGAAGGAGAAGAAGGGCTGTGGTGGCCGTGAACGTCAGGTGCTCGAATGGATCCAAATTTAGCGTGAGCACGAGTCTCGATTCCACCGTGGAGGGTTTCAAAGAGCTGGTGGCGCAAAACAGCGAAGTGCCAGCGAATCAGCAGCGTCTGATTTACAAGGGTCGGATCCTCAAGGACGATCAGTCTCTCAGCAGCTATGGTGCGTTTCTCATCTTCTTTTGTGGATTTAATTGATTGAAAATCGGATAAAGTTTTTATGTTGGAATGACCCAGTTAGATTTAGCTAGATGCAATGTTTCATTTATGTTCTGTCTGAAATGATTTATCTCATGTTATCTGTTATATGTATATCTTAGGTTTGCAGGCTGATCACACCGTTCATATGGTTCGAGGCTCTGCACCTTCTTCATCACCTCCTACTGCTCCGGCTACAACTCAAACCACTGCACCTGGTGTTACACGAGGGGTTGGCTCAAATGATAGCTCAATTCCTGGGCTTGGATTCAATCCTTTGGGTGGTGGGAATGCTATGTCTGGGCTATTTGGTGCTGGTCTTCCGGATCTTGAGCAGGCTCAGCAACAACTTGCGCAAAACCCTAACATGATTAGAGATATGATGAACACACCAGCCATTCAGAGTCTTATGAACAACCCTGAGTTCATGAGGAGTATGATCATGAGTAACCCTCAGATGCGTGACCTTGTTGATCGCAATCCTGAGCTTGGTCATGTCCTCAATGACCCAAGTATCCTTAGGCAGACTTTGGAAGCGGCGAGAAACCCGGAGCTGATGCGTGAGATGATGAGAAATACTGATGGGGCTATGAGTAATATTGAGTCTATGCTTGAGGGGTTTAACCATCTCAGGCGTATGTATGAAAATGTCCAGGAGCCGCTCATGAACGCTACTACTATGCCTGGGAACACTGGTGGAAACAATACGTCTTCTAATCCTTTTGCTGCTCTCCTTGGAAACCAGGGTGTTACTACTACGAATGCTTCTAATACGACACCGATTGCTGCTGAAACGGGGACAAGAAATGGTATTCCGAATGCAAATCCACTTCCTAATCCTTGGGGGGGCTGCTGCTGGTAAGAAACTGCATTTCCATCCTCTTAGTTGCATGTGTTATTAGTCGTCTTATGAAAGAAGTGTGGCATGTTTATAAGAAATGGAAGTTTATGGTTATGGCTCAGGAGCAATATTGTGTATGATTAAATGCTGATTTTGTTCATTTAGTTTTCACAGTTTGTTGTTAAGGAGAAGTTACTTGGCTGCTTGTTTCTAATTTAGGTTCTACTCCTAATGCAATACATATTATTGAACATATTGTGGGGCTACTTGACAGGCCAGACGAATGCCCCTGGAAGTACAAATTCTGGTGGGGATGCAAGAAGTCCTGGACTTGGTGGTCTTGGTGGCCTTGGTGGACTCGGTATGCTTGGTGTGGATTCACCTCTTGGTTCCACTCCAGATGCTTCTCATTTGAGCCAGTTATTGCAGAATCCAGCCATGTCACAGATGATGCAAAGCATCCTTTCCAATCCACAATACATGAACCAGGTAACACCTAGATTAATATGAACTTAAGACATTGTTGCTGTTGTGAACATGTATTTAATGGTGTTCCTTTATTTCAGCTGATGAATCTCAACCCACCAGTCCGAGCCATGCTAGATTCGAATCCTCAGTTGAGGGAAATGATGCAAAACCAAGATTTCGTTCGTCAGTTTAGTTCTCCGGAGATGATGCAGGTTGGTTTGGCTCTCTGTTGTCTTTATGAACACGTGGTCTTTCCAAAGAAACATTTATGTAGATCGAAGCTACTATTTAATGATGAAGTTCCCTTAATCTAATGTAATGGATTGTTTTTTGTTTAACTTTAGCAAATGATGACTCTACAGCAATCGCTTCTCTCTCAGAATAGGAATACGACCAGCCAGTAAGTGTGAAGACCCTTAGTTGTTTTTTTGTTTTGTATAAACATAGTTGAGCAGTTACTTATCCTTTATATATATTCTTAATTTATTCTGGTTTGTATTGTGGTTAGACAATAGTGTCATAATTATTTTGGTGGTGATCAATTAGTAACCCTCTAGCAAGGGCTGTAAAACATTTCAGTCCTTGAAATAAACTTGATATGGAGGCATAAACATTTTTCTTTCTATTTGGTTCTGCCTTTTGACATAAGCTGTTGATATCGCTTCCTTATTTTTGGAAATTAATCTGAATTCACGTTCCAAATCCGTCTTCTTTGTAGGGATCCCGCACAAACAGGTGCTGCTGGAGCAGGTACTCTAAAAGGATGCCTACTTAATGTTTTGTCCTTGCCTTTTTACACTCTTTGCTTCCATTAATGCTTAATCGATGCACATATAGCTTATTGAGTAAATCATTACGTTGGCAATGTTTATAGGGACAGGCAATAACGCAGGGCTGGATTTACTGATGAATATGTTTGGCAATCTTGGTGTGGGCGGCCTGAGTGGCACGAACCAACCCAATGGTTAGATTCACTGGAATCTTTTTTGCTTATGTTTCTGTTGAGGATGGTTCCATTCAAACATGGGTTCTTATTTGATTCCAGTTCCTCCTGAAGAATGCTTTGCGACTCAGTTGCAACAGCTACAAGAAATGGGAATCTATGACAGAGCAGAGAACATAAGGGCTTTGCTTGCAACCAACGGAAACGTTAACGCTGCTGTAGAACTCTTGGGGAGTATTGGCCAGTAGCAGCGGGTTCGTGAACTGATCGTCTCATCCATGTCTGTGGCTTTCTCTCAGTTATAGAATAAACATTCTTTCAAATGTGTTTCAGATATTTATGGAATTCTTATAATTTATATTTATTCTGATGATAGGATCGTCAAACTTGTGGATATATATTTCAGGTCTTCGTGGTTTAATTTCAGATTTTAAGGCTAGTTTCAGAACTTGGAATGCTACGTTTGTTCATTGTGATGTGTTCAGTCGTTTCCAAAGAGAGGCTTTCAAGAAGATCAAAATTCTAATGTTGTGTGAGAAGTAACATTATTATATTATTGTTTCTTGGGGCCTGCCGAGAAATTTAATTAACAAATAGACACGCGAGAGGCAATCAAGAACGCATGATCCAATAGTTGCCTTCGAACGAGTACAAGATTGGTTATATGTGGGTCAAGATTATGATCGAGGTTTACTATTTATGAACATCGTTTGTGTTTTTTTCTTTGCAACTATAGACGTCGGAAAATGACAAGACTATCCGAATTTGTCCATGTCTCTTGACTAGTCCACGTTTCAATCCGAAATCTATCCTTATAATAAAAGGTAAAAGAAAACCGAAAGAGATACATCATACATATCGTGCGATGAGGATGTGTCTGTTTACATATCCTAATTAGATATGGAATTATATGATATACATGAGGATTCAACTAACAATATTTAAAATGTAAGTCTTATAAAGGAGTGAAGATTATTTAAAAAGTTCAATGGCTTTTGGTTTGGTCATGTCCAGGACGCGACTAACAGAGAATAATACGATGGAGAAGGGACGACGGTTCCCCGGATCATTGAGAGTCATTTGATTGAGCCTGACCCTTTAGAGATCTTGTAATGGTACAATTACATGTTTCATTTTATTACAAGAAAAGAAAACAGGTGATTCACGAATGAGACCAAATCCATAGAAATTTTTGGCGAAATCTATCGCCAAAAAAATACTTCAGAATTTATCGATGAATTCCCAACAAACGTATTCCCAATTAATAAAAAAAAATGAATTCGATTTAGGAATGGGCCAAAAACCTGAATCGAAGAACTGAACCGAACCAAATCCAACCAAAATCGAAATTATTAAAAGATTCGAATGACTTCAAAATTTCGGTATTTAGAAAATCGGATAAACTAAAACATTCTGGATATCCAAATAGATTCGATTCAGATTTATATGCTTAAACATATTAATTATTTTCATATTTAATATCCATGAGAATATCTAAAATATATATAAGATATTTTGAAGTTATCCAGAGTATTAGAAAATCTATACAAATCATCAAATTCAAATATCTAAAATAATTAAACTAATACTCATAACACCAAAAGCACTTGAAATATCAATTGCTTTTCCATCAAGATATTCAAGCTATACTATTTTTTAATTTAAGTTTAGATATTTAATTTAAGCTTAGGTATTTTGGCACACATTACTTAAATTTCTATGCTATATATTATTTTTACTTTTAGTTTTGAAAATTTTAAATTATATATGAATTTTAAAAATAATTTAAACGTGTTATCCAAACTCGCAAAGATCCGAACCGAACCTAAACCTTTACAAATACCCGAATGAGATTGAAATTTTTTTTGGATCAACATGGGTTCTAAATAATTTTCTTATGTTTATATTTACCGCAAAATAGTAAGGTTTGAACTTAGCCTTTGAGGTCAAGAAGAGATACTCTTACCAACAGAGCTATTAACTTTCAACATTCATCAATCACTTTAATCATTTACAGGATGTAATTTTCAGATGTACAAACTAACATCACCTTAAAGTAGAGTTTCATGGAGATTTGACGATGATATTTTCTAAATTTAATCAAGTGTCCAAGTTACCGAACTATAAAATGGCAAAGCCAGGATGTTAAATAAAAATTGAACTTTAAAGATTTATGGAAGGGAAAAACGAAATCAAGAATTATTCTGCCATTGTGAAGCTGCATTTCTTTCCAATTAAATTCTAAGGCCACCTCCAATGGAGGTTCATGCACAAACTCTAACAAAAAAAATCTATACCAATAAAATTGACTTTTTTCTCTCTATGAGGGAAAATAATACACGTGGCATACGCCTTTAATACAATTTTCTTGCTAATTTTATGTTATCGATAGGTTTCTGGTCGGTAATTGTGCTATTTATGGGCCTTTAATTTTTTCCTTCAAACTGACCCATGCTTTTTAATGGTCTTTCATGTCAACGCTTGAGATCATAGTCATCGTACCCCTTCCGATCTCACATGTAACAGCTTCAGTTTCCGTTAATACGCTACACTAATCCAACCGTTAAAGCCGTTTCCACCTCTCCTCCCCCTCTTACACATTCAATCGGCCCAAGCATTGGCCAAGGTAACCGATCAAAATTCCGTCTATATAAATATTTTTGTTGAATGTGATGAAAATATCTACCGCTCGGAAATCCGAAAGATCAATCTCTGGCAAGCATCAATTCCAGCAATGGAGAGTTCATTCATTCTTCTTGCCGATTTAAAAGATGGCCGCTACTCAAACACTGCCAAAGTTCGTTTTGCTGCTGTTAGACACCGCCAAGATTCGTTTTGACGCTTCGTCATCACATTGATAATTGATTACATGTTTAGAGTTGTCGTAGGAGGTTCTTATCTGAAAGATTTTGATGATCAATACTTTATGATAGCTTGACCTTATTATTATGGCTTTATGTTTATTTCAGATTCTGCGCATTGAGAGTGATGAACGGCAGGAGACAACATTTATAACTTACAGATCTTGTGTTCTTATGTTTGTCAGGAAATGGTGATAGCTTTCTTGTCCTCTAGATTATGGGGAAAGTTTCTGTCGGACAAGTAGTAAGTTTTGCGTTTTATAAACTAATCCAAAGGTGTAAGAGTTTACATTTATGCTTCATTTGTATAAAAAATAACCAATGATCATTAATATGCGACTACTAATCCATGCGCTTACATGAAGTGAAGAAGGGCAGCCATGGTTACTCACAGCCTATATGTTTTAAAAACCGGATTAGATACCAACTCAGTATAGCTACTGGTTGGACCGGTTCAATTGGTTGAAACAGATTTTTTTGTTTTTCAATCTTACTAAATATATACAGATAATCATATATTTACATTATATGGCTATAAAAAGTAGTTATGTATTACATTATATGTTCATTATATTAACTAGAAAAATAAACAATAAACACAAATCTAGCAATCTATGTAGATTGAAATTTATAAAAACCAAATAATTTACCGTTCAGATTACTGGATTTATTTATTCTTACAACTGTCCCAAATTATATATATAATAAAATATGAATAGTATATGAGAGCTAAAAGAAAATTATATTCATTCTTAGAAAAATAAAATTAAATGAAAAATAATAATTAAATACTATAGTCAGACGTTAATTATGAACTGAGTTTTGAAGTTGGCTCGGGTCACTGGTTTTTTCAAATCCGGGTTTTATACCAAACCGAACTCGGCATCTTCAACGAATGACGGACCGGCCGTCTGGTTTTCAAAACCGTACTGACAATTATCGACACCCACCTCACCACAGATCTAACCAGCAGAACACTACAATTAAGAGTATAAATTATAAATTTAGTATATAATGGATGGTGGAGTGAATACATTTATTCAACTGTTAGAACGAAATAATGTTTCCCATAAGAAAATTTAGGGGAATGATGAACGACAAGTTCGGAAACAATTAATTGCAGCTTGCAAACACATATTCAAAACTCCATCATAGCGAGTACTCTATAGAAAACTGATTGCATATAGGTTGTTAAAAATAGGTTACAACCTACCTTTTATGACAGTAAGATTTTCGTTGCTAAACTGTAGGCATAGAGAGTGTTGTCAACCATCACAAATCAGACTAGCCGGGAAGAGGCAGTATCATGGGAGTTTCGCGGATCCCACGACACGTAACGGTCCGCAATTAGTCTGATTATTAATTTTTTTAATAAAAGAATAATCGAAAATATAAATAAAAATAAAAAAGTAGTCACATGGCGGACCTCACCCGGTTTGCTAATGGACATGCCCTAAGTCACAAAGAATATGTCAATAAGCTGAAAAATGACTTTTGAAGAGTATTTAGACATGAGAAGACGTGTGTCTTCTGTAAGAATCTTTCTCCTACAGATCCATTGATAGAGCCAAGTTATTCTTTCTCCCGCAGATCCATTGATAGAGGAGCCAAGTTTTTACTAAAGTACACATGCCTATGAGCACAAATTAATGGTCGATAATCTTGTATCTAATTAGTTTAAATTTTATTATTATTATTATTATTATTATTATTATAATATAATATCACATTCTAAAATAATTGTATGGGGTAAAAGAATTTGAGAAAAAGAGGGCAGGATACCAACCACACCACTAACAATATTGCTTAGCAACTAAGCTCTGAGTTCATTTCTCTATCTGATCCCCTCCTGATCTTTCTTGTAGGAAAAAAAGCAAGCCTCGATCAAGTTTGATTTGTCTTCGAAAACCAATAAACTATTTTTCTCTATATTATATAGGTTTGGGCATTCGGGTCCTCGGATCGGGTTCAGGCCGGGTCCTGTCAGATCCGGATCTTTGGGGTCTTAGAAATTTAGACTCATATAGGTATTTATAATTTTCCGGGTCACTTCCGAGTCGGGTCTTGTTGGATCCGGGTC
>JABAYD010091492.1:0-13438 GCA_014822095.1 Diplotaxis tenuifolia | reverse complement strand
CACAAGGATGATCTGGCCTCACAGGTTCCAAATTAAAGACTTTATTAATGTTATTCCTCCATTAATCTTTTTTTGCTTAAATCATTGCCATTGCTCTTGTTTCAGCTTTGAGTTTCACCTGAGAGTTTCATTGGGACTAGAAGGGAACCTAACGCTGATATCACGAGTCAGAAACATCAACTCAAAGCCTTTTAGCTTCTCCATTGCTTACCACACTTACTTCTCCATCTCGGACATCAGGTTAACACCAAATTTCTTTAGCCTTCTCTCTTGTGTCTACGAAGTTCACACTTATTTATTTTATTTTATTTTTAAAAGATTCACACTTAATCTCGATGCTTTCTTGATTTTCTTTTTGATTCTTTCATCAGTGAAGTAAGAGTTGAAGGACTTGAAACTCTTGACTATCTTGATAACTTGCTTGATAAAGAACGGTTTACTGAGCAAGGTGATGCATTAACCTTTGAATCCGAGATTGATAGAGTGTACTTGAACTCTAAAGACGTGGTTGCTGTTTTTGACCATGAGAGAAAACGTACTTTCCTCATTGAGAAAGAAGGTCTACCCGATGTTGGTAAGATAATATAACATTAACCGTTCTCTTAACCGGAATCCGGTTTATTAACAGCTTGAGATTGTTGGTTTTGTTGCAGTGGTATGGAATCCATGGGACAAGAAAGCTAAAGCATTGCCAGATTTGGGAGATGAAGAGTATAAACATATGCTTTGTGTTGATGGAGCAGCTATTGAAAAACCAATCACCTTGAAACCGGGTGAAGAATGGACCGGGAAATTGAGTCTCTCGCTTGTCCTTTCCACCTGAAAAATCGGTACCGGTTATCTTCGAACCGATTGATTCTTCTTTTCTTCGCCTATTATTATATTTTTGGGTATAGTATATAGAAGAACACCTCAGTGTGTGTGTGATTCTTTGGTATCAAATCCTGAATATTAAAAGGAAGCCTGAGATTTGAAAAATGTCACCCTTTTTTTTGGTAGTGACATGATCCTGGTTTTGTGCGAGATTTAACTTGTGTATGAAGATAATGAAGTTCTATTTTTAAAATTTGAATAAAGCTTTCTCGTTTTCATGGTTAATAATTTCACGGAAAAAAAGCCATAACTGTTCTTATTGGGAGTTGACTTTTAAGGGTGCAATAAAGCTTTCTCGTTTTCATGTTGGAGAAGAAACAAAAGGAATCAACGAAGCTTAAAATGGTATCAAATCATCACAATAATCATGAAAGATTTGAAATTATTGGCCTATTATGATGCACCATGATAAATTCTATAATTGGGTCGGTCCAATATTAAATACACCGAAGGGAAAGTAATATTTATTTAATGAAATGCTTGATGTCAAAAAGAAGAAGAAATCTATTAAAATGGTAATATGCATTGAATGCTTGGAACTTTCATTATGACAAGGACATAAAAAACGTATTTGTTTGAGATTCATGTAATTTGGTAAGCTAAATATTGTTTTCTAAACATCATCATTAAATGATTCCCTCGTAAGTATTTGACCAACTAATCTCATACAGTTATGTATATATCATTACCGGTTTAATAAACTCAACTGGTTTTGATAAATATCGTTTGACAAAATACATAGCCATTAAATTATATTTGAATAATAAATAACTGAGCAAACAATCAAAGTTACAAACCATTATAATATAGCTGGCATATTAAAATTTCAAGCAAGGTACACCGACGAAAAGCAATGGTCCCCGGTTCTGTGTTTAATAACCGGGACGTACCGTTTTCACAGACTCACCGGTTCTCAACCTGTAACCGATCCAAATATTTTTTAAAAAAAAGTCTTATCCCTCGTCGTCATCTTCATTTAATTGCCCCAAGGAAAAAGAAAACAATTAAATCCGTTGTTGAAATTAAAAATAATGATAATAAATCCGCTCTTAACTTCAGTGCTTGAATGGGTATGGTGGTTCTTCGCAGCATCGTCACTTCGTAACTGATGAGTTCCTAAAGTAGTTCAGATCTGGAAAGAAAAAAAGAAGAGGTATCAATATCTTTAATTTGTAACTTCTAAATATTAATAGTACTAATCTCTTGACAAAAAGTTAGAGTTACACTTTTTAGGTCCCAGAAAAATTCTAGGGTTCTGGGAGAATTTTAAATTAAAGCTTCGAATGTATACAAAGCTACACTCTTTTTCTCTCATTGTCTCCCACTCTTGCTTTTTTTTTTTCTGCATTAAAAAAAAAAAGGTTCACATAGAGCTTCAGATTCCCTTTTACTTTTTGATCCCCAGTCTTCAACTTCTGCTTTTTTGTAACCTTTTATTTGAAATTAAAGTGGATTAATCTCTATTTATAGTCTCCTGCCTCATCATATAACATCTTGTCAAAATTATAGATTTGTTTTTTTTTTTTTTGTCTCTCCAGCTTCAGCTTAAGACCAAAGACAAAAGAAACATCTTGTTTTAGTTCTGTTTTTTTCTATCACAGATGGAAGCTTGGAGAGTTATCATCACTCTATGTCTGCTCATCCACGTCGTAACCTCAGATCCAGTCCAAGACAAACGCGCATTACTCGAGTTCCTAACCCTAACGCGTCCCACGCGCTCACTAAACTGGAACGAGACCACTCCCGTCTGCTCCACATGGACCGGAGTCACTTGCAACCACGACGGATCTCGCATCACAGCCGTTAGATTACCTGGTGTTGGACTCAACGGTCAGATTCCTCCCAACACCTTAAGCAGGCTCTCTTCTCTCACTGTCCTCAGTCTCAGATCCAACAGAATCTCAGGCCCGTTCCCTTTGGATTTCGTCGAGCTGAAGGACTTAGCGTTTCTTTACCTCCAAGACAACGACTTCTCTGGTCCGTTGCCTGAGGATTTCTCTGTCTGGAAGAATCTCACTAGTGTCAATCTCTCTAACAATCGATTCAATGGAACTGTATCAGATTCTTTGTCGAGTCTTAGACGGATACAGTCGTTGAATCTTGCTAATAATTCTCTTTCCGGTGAGATTCCTGATCTGAGTGGTGTCTCTAGTTTGCTGCATATTGATTTGTCTAACAATAAGCTTAATGGACCGATACCGAGTTGGCTTCAGAGGTTTCCTTCTTCGTCTTATCAAGGCATTGGTGTTGTTCCTCCTGACCTAGCTCATCAGGAACTTGAAGCACCTCATCAGAAACCTAAACCTCACTTCTTGGGTCTGACCAAGACTGTTTTCTTGCTGATTGTCATCGCTGTCTCAATTGTAATACTATCGGTTTTAGCGTTTGCGTTAGCGGTTTGTTACTTGAGGAGGAAACTATCTCAAGGAGATGGGATTGTTACCGACACGAAGCTGCAGAGGAAAGGTGACATGTCTCCGGAGAAGTTTGTGTCGAGGATGGAAGATGTGAACAACAGGTTGTCTTTCTTTGAAGGATGTAACTACTCGTTTGATCTTGAGGATCTTTTGAGAGCTTCTGCTGAGGTTCTTGGTAAAGGCACTTTTGGGACTACGTATAAAGCGGTTCTTGAGGATGCGACTTCTGTTGCTGTGAAGAGGCTCAAGGATGTTGCGGCTGGGAAACGTGATTTTGAGCAGCAGATGGAGATTATTGGTGGGATTAAGCATGAGAATGTTGTGGAGCTTAAGGCTTATTATTATTCCAAAGATGAGAAGCTTATGGTTTATGATTACTTCAGTAATGGGAGTGTTGCTTCTTTGCTTCACGGTTTGTTTTCAAATTTATGATTTAACAATGTGGCATAGATACAATGCAATGGTTAGATGTGTAACTAGAGCGGTTGAGCAGGATTCAAGGTTCTTAAAAATAGGAATTTAAAAAAAAAAATACAGAAATAATTATTTTAAAAATATTGTAGTGGAACAGTCGAATAGGATCGAGTTTAGATATACTGTTAAATTTATAGCTTATAGTTTCAAAAGCAACATATATAGAATTAGTTATTTAATTTCAAGAAATTACTTCATTGCATTGTTAAATATACTATTATATATTTTTTTCACTGACTCACTTTCTGCTTAGTGTTCTAAATGGACTTGCTTGTTGGATTGTGCAGGTAACAGAGGAGAAAACAGAGTTCCATTGGACTGGGAAACAAGAATGAGTATCGCCATTGGTGCAGCTAAAGGGATAGCTAGAATCCACCAAGAGAACAATGGGAAGCTCGTTCATGGCAACATCAAGTCTTCAAACATATTCATGAACTCGGACCGTAACGGATGCGTATCTGATCTCGGTTTAACTGCTGTAATGAGCCCCTTGGCTCCACCTATCTCAAGGCAAGCTGGTTACCGTGCACCGGAAGTAACCGACACGAGGAAGTCTTCTCAACTCTCAGATGTATACAGCTTCGGTGTTGTACTTCTCGAACTCCTAACCGGGAAGTCGCCAATTCACACTACCGCAGGTAAAGATCATGATACAATAATGCATGTTCGGTTAAAGATGATTCCGGTTTAATGATTGGTATTGCAGGAGATGAGATTATACATTTGGTTCGATGGGTACATTCGGTAGTGAGAGAGGAATGGACTGCAGAGGTTTTCGACGTGGAGCTTCTGAGGTATACGAACATAGAGGAAGAGATGGTTGAGATGTTGCAGATTGCGATGTCGTGTGTTGTCAAAGCTCCGGACCAGAGACCTAAGATGTCTGATTTGGTTAGGCTCATGGAGAATGTCGGAAACCGACAAGCTAGTCTTGAGGCTAAACCCAAATCTGAAATTGGAGCATCGGAGACTTCCACGCCGAGTGAGATTTGAATCTTTGAAAATTGAAATTGGTTGTTTTATAACTTTTATGAAGTTTGTATACTCCTGTTGATCCTCTTCTCCGGTAAGAACCGGTTTCAATCAAACACGTTTCTGGTTAAGGATTCTTGGTTTCAAGCAAAATTTAGACTAGATTTTGAAATTAAGTCTAGTATGACTTACTGGGCTTTCGAGCCCCATATGAGGCCCATTAGGCCTTCATTTTATGAGCTCTGAGTGAAGATTGATAGGGTCAAAAAAAAAGAGATTATATGTACTACTTTGCTGAAGTAACATATTCTGAGGCAAGAATATTTTGAGGCATTGTTTTGTCGTGATTGTGTTTTGGAGAAGGGACAAGGAGGTGGCAAAAATTACAACAGGAAGGAGACACATAAGGCAAGTTACAACGTGAATATGATATGTCTAATTCTAGAAAACGACATGACTCTGCTCAAATTCTGCAATAAGGCTTCTTTTTCTTCCAAGTTGCGAAATTAGAAACCTAAAACGGAAAACAAAATACATATAGAAATCTCAAATACATAAATATGTCAATTTTATATAGATCCACACGTCCACACGAAATCGCCATTTAGCATAGTCTCACTGAAGTAATTAACCAATTAGAAAGAAACCCAAGATATTATGATTGCGATTTGTTTGAACTTTGAACAAACCGTAACTTTATACATATATGCTCACCAATGCATCAGACAATGTACATGCATATGGTAAATACCATTGTTTTGGTGACATACGTGAAAACTAGTACAATATAACTATATAAGTTTAATTGTTATATCAAGTGATTTATTTCCTTAGATCTTAAGATGTTTTAATATATTGTTTACTTATTTGTGAACTTCCTAACCTTCTACTTAAGTTGATATTAAAAAAAAAGACACCGTCTACTTAAGTTATTTTTCTTTCGTTAAGATTAACCTTCTAC
The DNA here is from genome assembly GCA_014822095.1 of Diplotaxis tenuifolia. Taxonomy (NCBI): domain Eukaryota; kingdom Viridiplantae; phylum Streptophyta; class Magnoliopsida; order Brassicales; family Brassicaceae; genus Diplotaxis; species Diplotaxis tenuifolia. The sequence goes on along the minus strand of JABAYD010091492.1, from coordinate 7,741 downwards.
TTATGTTATTGTCGGAGAAAATATCATGAAAATAGACATAACAGTCAGCATCCACTTACTCCATATGTTACTCTTTGCCTTTTCTCAAGTTAGAGCAAACCTCTTTTTGGGTGTTATGGCGACAAGTTACAAAAACGGAGTTATTAAATTTAAATTTCTGCAAGAAACAAATAAACAACTTTCATTTGTTGAATGTAATTAGAATCTAGTGATTGTAAAAGTTCAATTTCATGCCTGGTCCAAAACAAGTCGATTATAGAGAGACCAATGGTTCCAGGTTTCCCGGTAAAACTGAAAAGCCTTTTAGTCTATCTTCCCTATGCTATGAGTTTTGTAACTCTCAAATTTTCTTTGATTTTTTTCCCTACTAACGTAGCCTTTTAATGTAGCCAATCTTAAATTTTAATTTAGCTGCCCGTAGTTCCTTAAAACAAGGAGTCACACTAATGAACTATACATTGTACCCAAGAAAGAAAAGAAAAAACTATATACATTGTACCTTCATTTTGTTCATTTTCAAAAAAAAGTTCCGTTTCTGCTGTCCTTTGCGAAAAATATATTTTAAAGAAAAAAATAGAATGTTACAAAGTATACCTCTCGTTTTTCAAATTGTCATTTTACATTTACTTTTTTTTAAAGGATGAATCTCACATATTACTCGGTTCTCAAACATCTTGGAACATCTAAAATATATTTTAGGTTTTTTTAATTGTGGAGGAGATGATATATTGTTTTATGAACCTCAGTGGCTTCTGTTTAACTTGATTATGTTTCTATATTGATTTATGTTTCTGTTTCCACGTTGAGTAAATTTATTGTTATATTGAAGGATTTCAATGAAATTAAAGAGATTGAATGTTTATGATTGATAGATTTGGAAATTTACATTAAAGTTCTTCATGTGGATTAATTTTTATGCTTGAACTTAATTAGTTAAATAGTTCATCGATCTTGTGTTATATATTTAGAGGAAATGAAAGTTGGTCCAATTGCATGAAACAAATCCTTGTGAGCAAAATATCCTTAGCCGGCGCTTTGTGAACTTATCATAACTTGTTCTTTATGCATGTTTAACCTCATGAATTCAACAACAATTAGTTCATTAGATTGTTTGATATAGTAACTGGAGTCACGACAGTAGAAAGATTATAAATTGTGTTATAAGTTCAAGAGTAGCTCTTCATTAATTTCCTGACAATATACATGCATTCATAATCTGATTTCCTACTAGTTCTCTGATGCATAGCGGGTTTTCTTATAGTTTACGTTGTCTTTATTTACTACATTATTTAGTTGCTCTAAACCAATGTCATCTAACTTGGTTTGAACTGAGAATTGAAGTGTGTGTGTGTGTGTTTCAAGTCCTTGTAGATTTAGTCTCATACTAATATTGTAATGTATTTTACTATCCATTGCAGTTAATTAATCAGATTAAAATATCAGTGATCAATTTGTTGATGCTACTGTCGGGCTACTACTACATTATTTAGTTGCTCTCAAAACCTATATACTATGGAATTCTAAGAAACATTTTTTCAACGCAATTCTCTTTTGTCTTCCTAGTATTTATATTCCTTATGGCTAAATAGTTCCACATGACTAATTATGCATATTTGAACAAAATGTAGTTATATTCACATTTTAGTGGAAAAAAAATCCTAAAAAAGCGTTTTTAGTGAAAAAAAATACCCAATCATACAACCCATAAGATTAATGAATTATCTCTCATGAAGTATATAAAGTATTTTTATACGGAACCGAACCGTTACGGTTTAGCTCTGCATTAACGACACCGAATATAGGGAAATATATAACAAAATTAATACATTACTATCTCATGGGAATGTGTAGTCTGTCTAAATTTTTCCACAAAATCAAACAATGACATAAAAACTCATGTACATAAAGTTTACTGCTTATTTGTATGAACCATTACGACCCATGTCTTCATCTTTTAATATAGTCATAGCAGTGAACTGGTCCAAAGATTTATTTTTATACGAAAAAACTTGATTGTGGACAACACTTTCGCGACAAGTACGGTTTTAAAACATTGTTTAGCCTAGTAGTGATATTAGTTAATCTCATTTATATAGTGCAATGCACTTGCAAACCCAACATGGTTGTATTTAACAAATAAAAAGGGCTCGACGTACAATATATAATTGGCCGGCAATAGGGTCGTGAGGAAGTGTTGGAAAGGAATTCATGGCTCGGCCATAATTTGAGGGTTCCCTAATTGGACTTAATTAGAACTAGTAACTTATTTAACTGAACATGTAATATTTATTGAGATTTGTCTTCGCTATATGACAAAGTGTGACAATCACTTACTAGCTCACCGCCCACCCCACCTCCACTTCACTTAAAATATTTGCAATTGAAGTAACTTACGTCTCTTGACCAAAAAATTTTTTTTGAAGTTATATGTCTTAATTTTCATTTGAACATTTAATTAGATCAGTATAAGTTAATAACGTCCATTTTTTTTTGTCAGAGTAACGTCCATACTGTATGACGTTCCTGCAGCTTGCATGAATGAGTCATTAGTCGACATAGAATTCTACGTCTTCATGAGGCTTGATTAGGATCGAAAGGAGTTACCATCCAGGTGTGTGAATTCGGAGGAGATGACATGATGTCATCGCGGTATCTCATTTTCACTTGATATCTATGTGGTGCAATACGATTCGTTATTATTTTTCAAATTATACAAAGATATTCCGGCTCCATCAAATTGGTCCAAACTAGTCACGTGTTTTCACATGTCGGTTCTCTATCTCAGGCGATGCTGAAATGTTAATTTTTTAGTGGCCGAGATTCGAACCCAGATGGCGATACTCACAGTTGTGAGCCCTTTACCATCTGAACCAGAAACCCCGATTAAACTGTGAAAGGTTTAATTTTTTATAGTGACTGGCCCTACCCCGAAGAACATCTATACAAACCATTTGCGAGCACATTATTTTTGTAAGACACAGTTCCATCATAATATCTTTAGAATCGAACAAACGACTTCAGATAATCATGCGTAAAAAAATACCTTGAAACCACCAGGCCATCAGCCACTTCTTATTCTCATGTTTCGTTATTATTTTTGTGTGATCTATAAATATACAGTAACAAAAATAATATAAATCTCTTGCCTATATGTGATCTACACACTTTCATAGACTATGAATAAATATTTATATACAATATTGTATCAACTTATCTTTTTGATCTCTAAATATGAAGTTTGCCATAACCTAACTCATTAAACAACAAAAAACGAATGATTATGAACTCCTTTTCTCAAATAATTAAAAGTTAAGTTAACCTTAATGTGTTCATCGCCAGCGTCATTATTGAAACCTTTCCAGATGTACAGAAAGTACCTTGTTGCAGGATGACTAGGTCATTATTGAAAACTTTTAACTCTTAAAAACAAAATCCATATCAATAATACATACGCTTAGCTAATATATGGAAAAACAATCTCGTTAACTACTTACTTATATGTTCTTCTTCTGACACTATTTACAATTAGACAAATCTCATTTCAAAAATAAAACTGGAAATGTCATGTTTTTCACCACAACTCACAAACCACCCGGCTAATGATTTTGTTTTCCTTAATCACCTAAACTTTCTCTTCCCAAAATTTGACTTTAGTATTTTCTTATTTTCTGAAAATGATTAAATGTTTCTTATTTGAATTTTCCCATTTTTTCTTTTCTTATGCCAAAGTTCATGGGTTCTAATTTCATGGTACTTAAAAAAAACAAAACTAAAAAAAAAAAGTAAAAGGTGACTGAGAAGAAGACGTCAGCCGTCACATGACGGGAGGAAGTGACCACAAGTGGACCGAGGAGAAGAAACCCCTCGAAAAGAGAGAACCGGCGCCGTTAGCGGAGTAACGGAGAGAGTGAGCAGATGAAATGTGGGTCCCGCAATGGGGCTGAGCGTGCCGTCTTCGGTCCAACGAGTGTTTTTGTATTCTTGGACATATATATGCGTACATGTTTTCTCATAGCTTCAGAATTGAACTTTCCTTCTTATTCGGCGAGAGATCTTAAAGCCATAACCATTAACTAAGCTCGACAAAATCATCAGTTTCATATATGTAATACACGTTTTCAACTGCTTACAGTGAAAAGCATATTGATAGTCGGTAAAACCAGAACGACTATTCCTTTTGTTTTTTTTTTTTTTGTATTCCTTTTGTAATAGCGAAAAAGTATGTGTAACATATTTATGGAATCCGTTGGATCATTTGGTTATGTTCAATCTTGCTCAATAATTCCGACTGGATTCTGACCAAACACGAGGGTAAGCTAGAAAATGGAGCTGTGTAGTAGTATTATTTTAAAATCATCATAAAGTTACCTGACATTAGTAGAGATAATCTAACACGCTTCATCTCGTTCGTAATAAATAGTGTTTCTTTTTATAATAAGTTTATCCTTACATAACCATTCGTTTTTGTTCAAAAAAAAAACCATTCGTTTATTTTATAGAGTAGTTTTTTTTTACTAAAATTAAAAAGTTTATTTTATAGTTGCTCCCTACTTAATACTACAGCTTATATTTATCATTTTTGTCTTGCCCGTTTTTGAATTCAGTAAAAATCAGCAAATTGTCAAAACTAAACTAAGGAAAGTTGTAGTATTATATGTTTTTTTGCTTCTCCAGTAAAAACCAAATACTTTAGATTTTCACGTAAAATGTGTACATTGTTCATTGTGAAATCGAAGTTCTATGATTGTCCAGTAAAAAACAAACAAATACCTTAGATATTCACGTAAAATGTGTACATTGTGAGATCGAAGTTCTATGAAGTTACCGTTGACACAAATACTTATGATTGTGTAATAATTAGGTATTTGTGGACCAGCTTAGTTTCATCGTCCTAGAATTAATATACTACCAGGAACGAATTTATGATTTCTCGATAAATGAGAATTTCTTTGCCTTTCCTAATCACCTGTACAAACTGCTTTTTCTTTTATTTACCCTATTAAAACATGTCTTCAAGTTTTTTTTTCTTTAACATGTCTCGAAGTTAATTTGTTCATCTAGACAATATAACAGCAGTGTATGATGACTAGATTTGACCGGTAGTTATATACGAAATACTGTCGTGTAGTTCACTTTTTACTCGTTTTAAAATAAACATTTAAAATTTACAGGTCTGAGAATTTGAATACCCACATTCATTATAACAATTTTTTTTGGTAAAACGTTGAATCACAACTATATTTCTTATACTATGTATGAATGACGTTTAAAATCTATACATCTTTAGAAATACATACAAAATCCTTTAAAAAGGAAAATAGTTTAAAGTATTTGTTTATGTCTATACGGTATAATATATGATAATCTATTGTAACATTATGTATATCACAGATGTTGGACAAAAACTGTATAGCATAACAGAGGCAAATAAAATAAGTAAAGGGAAAGACAAAGACCACTAAACTGGTTCATGGTTCACATACCCTGCAATGAAAATTTGCTGCTTTCTTTGGCAATATAGCATGGGCTTCCAGTATCTTTCACACGTCTATATATTGTTATTACTACATTCTATAATAAGAAGATAATAAGAAAAGTACGGTGGAGAGCATCATTGATCACTGGTTTAGGTAAATAAAGCTGTTAAGTATTCGTAAAAAAAAAGTATTCGTAAAAACTAGTACAATAATTCGAAAAATTACTGTACATTTTTATTTAGCACAACATCCTAAGTTGTTGCTTGTCACGTTAGACACCAGCTGTAATAAAGAGACTGGTAAACGTTAAAACAGTAAAGAATTGGCCGTAACGGTCTTTGGATTTTTACTACTAGCAACTTGCGTGGTGTAATGACCAAAGTACCCCTGGAAGAGAGCTTCGTACGGAGGTTTTAGATTAAAGACTTAACCACCTGCCATTAATTATAATTAAAGTGTTGTGGTCAAAAGTAGGACTGGCCGTGTCTCCGGTGTCACGTGACCTGAATCTCTAATTACGAGATCAGTTTATATAATTACCATAACTAATTTATTAGGATTATACTGTGTCATGTTTTTTTTTTCTCTGTGTCAGCTGCCACAGGCACGTCCCAGCCGTTGGATTGGACCCGATTTTATAGAAACACGTGTCGACATCCTACTCATTTGACTTATGCTGGTATTGTCGCCCTCTTTTCGCCGGAGATAATTGTCAAATTTGTTTAAATCAAATTGTAGAATTTCTTTAGCTCCGATATTGATGTAAAATACTTGTTGTGTTTCAAAACGAATACCAAAATGTCTTGTAATTTGTTTGTTAAGATATTCAAAATGAAATTAATGGGTTACTAAATAAACCAAAAATATCTTGTAATTTATCGAGTCAAAACTACATTATTTTGTTAACCAAATGCAGTGAGTAGACGTTTTTAAAAATCTTACCAGAATGTAAATATCTTTTTTTTTTCTTTTTCTGCTTTGTAAATTATCATGATTGTATATGCGTTACAAAGTGTATATTTGGTATTGTTGACACACGTCAATTTCTTTATTTTTCTATTTTCAGTTATATGTACGTTTTATTTAGCAAGCATAGTTTTGACATATGTCTTTTATTCATTTGACATTGCCATTTGACCCAATAGTTCAAAATCATAGAGCATAACTTTAAGGCTGATTTCTATATATGGCTAAGGAATTCATTCTTTCTTTTGCATTGTGTATGACACCTTCAAAATCCAATAAGTTTCTATAAACAAAATTTTCAAAATATATTTTGTTGTGCGATTAATTGGAGAAACTTTGGTTTACAATTATAAAAAATCTAAAATAATAAATACAAAAAATTAAAAGAACCGGAGTAAACACTAAATATCAGCCGTTTCAAGATCCTATAAAATAGTCTCTTTCTCTATCTACTTACATGTGCTCTGCCGCTTTTAAATCTCCCATCTTCTTCCTCGTGTCACTCTTTCTAAACACACTCTGCAAAAAAAAAACATTTTCTTTCCTCTCTGCACACTAAAAATTTCCAAGAATATTTCCTAGAAAAGGAGCATCTTCCTCTTTACTTTTTCCTTCATTTCTCGATAACCAAACGGTGGGTTTGTGTTGATTCCACAAGAATATAACAAAAAGCTCTTTTCTTCTTTCTTTCTCCTTTCCTCAACTTTCCAAGAAAATCTTTGCTTTCTTCCTCCCTCCCTCCTCTCTCTGTTTGTAGTAACAAGGTTTATCTCTCTCCCAGTTTTCTGTGCCTTTGGCTTTGTAGCTTTCTATAAAAAGAAAAAAAAACTCGTCCTTTGAGAAAACTTTTCTGCAGAGAAGCATCACACTCTTGTTTCTCTTGTTCCTCAAGCCTCTTCCTTTTTTGTCGAAAAAATCCATCTTTATTCTTTGTCTCTTTCCTTTTTGCTTTTAAATGCTTTCTTGGATATAAAACACACACAGTCACAGTCTAAGTCACAGAGAGAGAGATAGCAATGGAGACAGAGAAGCAACTTGCTCTCCCGAAAATCAAATTCACAGAGCACAAAACCAACACCACGAGAACCGAACCGGGTTTAACCAACAACCACCACCACCAACCAAGGATTCTCCGTATCTCCGTAACCGACCCAGACGCAACAGACTCCTCCAGCGACGAAGAAGAAGTCTCTAAACGCCGTCGTATCAAGAAGTTCGTAAACGAAGTCGTTTTGGATTCTGGCGCTAGTGGTAGTTGTAGTAACCAAACCGAACCGAAGAAGAGAAGGAAGAGAGCT
>JABAYD010091293.1:0-10257 GCA_014822095.1 Diplotaxis tenuifolia | reverse complement strand
AACAAAGTTCCTTATCTTAATAGTTGAAAAATCAGAAAGGCCCACTTAAGGAACTCTTAATGGTTTTTGCAATAAACTTGCTCTTAGATATTGGGTTAGATGGATGCATTATTCTTTAAGGATTGGTTTTGAATAGGAGATACAGATTTGTTGAGAGTTGTATTGTATTCACCGTCGATGATGATCACTTTATATATATGCAACTAATACTAAATTTGCAGCTGTTAGTCAAATCATATACCAAACCGAGAAGATGTTTGGACGTATTAATAAAAATAATGAACCGAGAGATTAACATTAACATCAACAGCAAGCTAGCAAAGAATTGCGCATGTATATGGTTTTTAGTTTTTACTTGGTTGACAATTGACCATATATAGTCAAGAAAACAATGCTAACTGTTGTGTAAGCAAAGTAATAATCGTCTTATCGTGTGCTTAACAGATAGCTAGATACGGTTGCTAGACTACGACAAAGACTACAGTAATGGGTAAGATAATGCCAAAATCATTAAGAAACAGCTCCAACTGCTATCTATCATAAAACTAAAAGAGAACAATGAGCATTAAAACATGTACTCGCTCTTGGATCAATGATAGACCTTCTTTAAAATGATTACTTAGAATCCCAGATTGTATGAGAGACTGTAGTAAAAAAAACCTTCTAAAACATTAGACATGGGACGTCTTGAAGACCCAGTATATATACTATATGTTAGGTGTAATGTAATACATTTGTTTAGGCTGACATGGCACACGTTTTCTATCTGGAAAACTGTATAGACAAACAGAAAATCAAAAGCAGTTCAAATTCATACTACTACTTGATAAGTGCATCCCGTCATCAATGGTTCTTATTTATTGAATGAATTGTTCAACAGTTTCTTCCAATGGAGAGTCCTGCTAGTACTTAAGGAAGAAAGTATGTAATTGACACCGTCACCAATCCAAGAGTTATTGGGATACATACGGGTGTGCGTTGGCGAGTCACGTGAAAGTGATTCACCGTCACCCGTTTTGAGACAAATAACGATGGATCATTTGTTGTCAAGTGGCTCCCGAAACACAATTGTATAACTACGTCTCTGGACTCTGATTAAGAAGAGCTACTCTGAAAATACAAAACGTAAAAGCATTAGATAAGAAGTAGCTGTATATCATAAGTTTAGTAAAATGCAGCAAAAAAAACAACAAATAAATTGAACCGCTCTCTCTATCACTCTATCTTAGAATGGGAGTGTGTTTCTCGGCGGGTGCCAGCAGCAGTAGTAGACAGACCAACAACAAGGCTCATAATAAAGGATGTAAGAACCCTCAGAAGCCCTCCTCTATCACCACCACCAACACGAGGAAGCGGAGAACCGTCCCTTGCGGGAAGCGTACCGAATTTGGATACGCGAAAGATTTCCACGAGCAATATAGCATAGGGAAGTTGCTGGGTCATGGTCAATTCGGGTATACCTACGTTGCCATCGACAAGGCCAATGGCGATCGTGTCGCCGTTAAGAGACTCGATAAGAGTAAGGTCCGTTTTTCTCCGCCCCCCAAAATTACAAATTAGTATTACTCTCTTCTTTTCTATTATCAGGGATTCAGTTTCCATTATTAGAAAGAGTTTGGGGACACTGTTTCCTCTTTCTATATGTGCTGATTGATTCCAACAATATATGTTGCTCTGCAGATGGTTCTTCCGATTGCGGTTGAGGACGTAAAGCGAGAAGTTGAGATCCTGAAAGCTCTTTCAGGGCACGAGAACGTTGTTCAGTTTTACAATGCCTTTGATGATGACGACTTCGTCTACATTGTTATGGAGTTAGTCACTCTCTCCCTTTCCTCCTTCCTTTCTTCTCCTTTGTTCTATTCTCATTTCTCACTCAGGTTTGAATCTCTCTAGGTTGTGCGAGGGATCGCATTTTATCCAAGTTAGTTTGTTTGTTACCCACTCTCTCTTTGCCGATGTTGACTGACAGCTTTTCTTTCAGGAAGGATAGTCGTTACTCCGAGAAAGATGCAGCCGTTGTCGTCAGACAGATGCTCAAAGTCGCTGGTGAATGCCATCTCCACGGTCTTGTTCATCGAGATATGAAACCTGAGGTCTTTTTTTCTTTCTTTAAATTATTATTTTCTCTTTTCCAACTCTCCTGAGCTGCTTCTACTTATAGTATAACCTTCTCTTTAATTTGCAGAATTTTTGGTTCAAATCAGCTCAACTCGATTCCCCTCTAAAGGCTACATATTTTGGTTTATCCGATTTTATCAAACCAGGTATGTTGGAGCTATCCAACTCCACTCTAACTAAGTGGTGTTACTAAACAACTCTCAACCTACCTTTTTTTTTCTCAAGGGAAAAGGTTCCATGACATTGTTGGTAGCGCCTATTATGTTGCTCCCGAAGTACTTAAGCGCAGATCAGGCCCTGAATCTGATGTCTGGAGCATTGGTGTTATTACCTATATTTTACTCTGTGGCAGACGCCCTTTCTGGGATAGGACTGAGGACGGTATTTTTAAGGAGGTCTTAAGGAACAAACCTGACTTCCGCCGCAAACCATGGTCAACTATTAGTGACAGCGCCAAAGATTTTGTTAAAAAGTTACCCCCGAGCACGCCTAACTGCTGCTCAAGCCCTCTGTATGTGTGGCAATTTCATCATCTGCAACTGCAAACGAATCTTTAGATTAATCCTCTTCTTCTGTCTCTTGCCTTTGCAGCACATGCGTGGGTTAGAGAAGGAGGGAATGCTTCTGATATCCCTGTCGACATTTCTGTTCTCAACAACTTACGTCAGTTTGTGAGACACAGCCGTCTTAAGCAGTTTGCTTTACGGGTAAGCCCAAACAAGGAACTTGTAAGAAAAAAAAACAAAAAACCTGGAAATGTCTTTTATGCTCTGCGTCCCTTTTCTGGCAGGCGCTTGCGAGCACACTTGACGAGGTAGAGATTTCTGACCTCAGAGATCAGTTTGATGCAATTGATGTGGATAAAAACGGAGTCATTAGTCTTGAAGAAATGAGACAGGCAAGTAGACTTTATGTCAAAGTTGCTTTAAGAACAATACTAGTTATTTATGACAGGTTATATTGAATATGTCCGTCATTCTCTACAGGCACTTGCCAAAGATCTTCCTTGGAAACTGAAGGATTCAAGAGTTGCTGAGATCCTTCAAGCGGTAATTACAGTTGTTTTTTTGTCCCTTGAGCAATTACATCTGTGAGGGTATATCATTAACAAACAGAAATGCAGTTTCCATATAACCTGAACAGTTGTAATCTTTGGTGGACACAGATTGATAGCAACACTGATGGATTAGTAGACTTCACAGAGTTTGTAGCAGCAGCTCTACATGTTCATCAGCTGGAAGAACATGATTCAGAGAAATGGCAGCTAAGATCAAGAGCAGCTTTTGAGACATTTGACATTGACAAAGATGGGTACATAACCCCGGAGGAGCTTCGAATGGTAAGCTTTTACCTCCTCTTGTTGTCTTTTGTGGAGTAGATGATTGGACAAAAAAAAAAGAAAAATGAAGAGTGTATTTTTTGTTTTGTGTGAATTTAATCAGCACACGGGATTAAGAGGCTCAATAGATCCACTTTTGGATGAAGCAGACATAGACAGAGACGGGAAAATAAGCCTGCATGAGTTCAGGAGACTTCTAAGAACAGTGAGCATAAGTTCGCATAGAGTTATAAGCCCTGCAGGCCACAGGAATCCTTGGTAGTTTTAAATGGTATCTTTAGTAGAAGAAGGGAGAGGAGTATAGAGACAGGACACTGTCATTTGTTGTTGGGATGTTATATGTAATGTTGGCTGTACAATAAGTGGGTTTTTGGGAGAGAGGTTGTAGTAGTGATAAGTAACTTAGTGTGCTTTGGTGCGAGTGAAGCAGCAAAACCAGAGAGATGGACTTTGGGTGATCCCTTGGAAAATATCAAGAGGGGTCACCCAGGTGGAGGAGGTTATGGAAAGCCACGTGGTATACACTGTGTAGACCGGATCCTGAGTACAAAAAGAGAGAAGGATTCCAACTGTAACTTGATTCTCTCATAATATTATTTATTGTGGGTGTGAGCACCAAACATACAGGCTTTTTCTACTATTGTGTCCATGATCCTCCAGCTAGGATCCGAGTGGCTCTACTCTCCCTGCCTCTCTCCCTATTTTTAATGATATGTTGTAATATTGCAATTTTATATTAACCTTATCGGTGCTTCATTAACGTTTATACATAATTAAAGAAAAAACAAACGATATCCCGGATCTTCTCCCTCCCCTCTGTATGATTTTCTGTATGAACATGGGCAGACGATACAATTGATTATTGAGTCTTTTTTGGACCTTGCTTCATGTACAAGGCATGAAAGCTGCTGGTGTATGTGGTGACAACGTTATTAACAAGTAAGGTCTCATGTATGCAGGTTTCTCTCTGTGTCAAGAGATTGGTTTACACTAACGAAAGCGGAGAGCTTGTTAAGCGAGTCTGCTCCAACTTCTTGTGTAAGAAGACAAACAATATAATAGATTTTGCTCATAAACTATTGTTAGTGTTTAATTCAGGTGACTTGAAGCCGGGTGATGAGGCAAAGATCATTGGACCTGTTGGGAAAGAAATGCTTATGCCTAAAGACCCAAATGCCACCATCATCATGGTATTATCTTATAATATAATGACCTTAAGTAACATTCCTAGTGATTACTTCTTTGTTTACGTTTCCTTAGCTTGGAACAGGAACTGGAAAAGCTCCATTCAGATCATTTTTTTTGGAAAATGTTCTTTGAGGAGTTCGAGGACTACAAGATGAAACCAAGAGCATGCTCTCTGACACACTATACCAATTATAGTAACTGACATTGGCTGGCTTTATTGTGTGCGTCTCTATTTCTATAATGTAAATATATGTAGTTCAACGGCTTGGCGTGGCTGTTCTTGGGTGTAACCACAAGCAGCTCAGTGCTGCTCTACATGGAGGTAATCCTAGTCACTTTGTAAACTAATGTTGTCTTGTAGGAAGAGGTGGTTCGTTGATCTTATGTTGATAAATAATGATAGGAGTTTGAGAAGATGAAGGAGAAGAAGCCAGAAAACTTCAGGCTGAGAGCAGAGAGCAGACTAACGAGAAGGGAGAGAAAATCTATATACAGACAAGAATGGCAGAGTATGCAGAAGAGCTTTGGGAGTTACTAAAGAAAGACATCACCTTTTTTTACATGTGTGGTCTCAAGGGTATTGGTGGGATCATAGTCTCGCTTGCTGCTAAAGATGGTAAGTAAGGCACTTTCAATTCATTTCATTTCTTTTTTGGGAACCATCCAAGTCAACTGCTGCACAGGGTCCTAACAAACTGGGGGCTTTTCGAAAAGGAATAGAGTGGTTGGATGTAACTGAAGAGGAGTGAGCAGTGGAATGTGGAAGTCTACTTAGGAAGGAAGCTTGTGAGTAGTTTATTACTATTATGTAGATAAAGCTGATCAGATGCTATTGACTATTCTTCATTTTCTTTTGTTCTTGGGAAAATTTTCATCAACGTTCTAAGAGCGCATCATTACCACCAGCATATTTACTCTTTCTCGCTTCCTTATTCATCTTGTTATACGTCTTCCAAACATTATAGTGTGTTTTTCTCATTGCCAAGGAAGTTTAATATAATTACTGGATTGATTAATTAATCCCTGTTTTACTCATATAAACACAGCTTTCATTTGATAACACAACAACACACTTAACATTCTAAGTAGGACATCATACATTATTACATCACCGTTTGCATTATACTTTTTTTTTTTTTAATAAAAAGAGGATGAATCCCTTATTAGTTGGCAGATTGCTGCTGCTCCTTGTTGATGGGAAAGCTCTGATCTACCCAAGCCAAGTACCCACCTCCTATGTTTTTCACTTTCTTGTAACCCTATTTTTTTTTTACATTCAAAATGCTTTTTCTTTCTCTCTTTCTTAAACACAATAAATAATCCAAGTGCTAGTGTATTATTGACTTAGTTGTATATACATCAAATTAATCCGGGGTTAACTTACTGCAGCAACAAGCTCACTTGTGGCATTTAAGGATCTGGCTCCACTCTGACAACCCTGCATGTATCATATTGTCATTTTCTAGGTCTAGAGATGAACCCATGATTAACATTAACATAAAGTGTTCCACTTTCCATTTGATTTAACCATTACTCCCGAATCCCGATCATACAAAGTTTTGAGCTTTCATGGACAACGAGTTATTAAAGAACAGAAAAAAAACAAAGAGACTTTTTCATTTATAGGGGTGTGATAAGGAAGAATAGAGTTATTACCACAAGGATATCATCAGTTGAGCTGAGAAGAGAAGATACTTGGTCCAAAAAATTTGGATTCCTCACTCTCCCTAGTGTATCACACAAATATTGATGGTCTTTATATATACATCTAAATTGGATAATAACTCAAATCGATTTTGGCTACCTTGAGGTGTGTTGAGCATGTAGGGAACGTTGAGGATCTTAGGTGCCAGACAATGGCCTCTCCTGAACTCTTCCTCGGTCCTGCATGTGCAAGAAAATAACAACTTGAATTGGTTACTTGCACATAGTGATGATGGGACAATAGAGCACACCTAACATCAAGATATTGATGGTCGGACTGGAGGAGAGTCTTGGCTTCGCTCACACCAACAGTAACGACTTCTTCTGGCTTTGATGGAAACATCTTCTCAATAACAAAAAAAAAGAAGAAGATGAAAGCTCTAGGAAGAGAGCAGATGATACTGTTATTTTATAAATAAAACTATTATTAATTTTTCCTCTACTTTTTTCCATTTACACATAGGCATTCTGGTCAGTAAATATGGTATATGATTTAGGCATTACAAATTTGTAGCAAAAATCTAGAATAGAGAACATAAAGACAAGTCTAACAGACACTGTACAGCTAAGTAAAGGCCACATAGGAAACGTGTTCACTTCTGAATAATTTAAAATAATGGAAAGAAATTTAGCGTGAATTATTAACATGCAAGTAAAACTAATATTCCTGACCATACTTTTAAGTTTTCACCAAACAAAAAAAAAACAAATTAAAGGCAAGTTTTTCATGTTCCTCATCACTGATTTCAGTGGAAACAAACTGGTCGATGGAAACAAGGATGGAATTGCGCAACTAAGGATCCCATGAAGGAGTCATTGTATTGGGTGGGACGTTAGGTAAGGGATGAGGACGATGACGTCTCCTTCTTCATCTCTTTATTTGTTAATATCACAATAAAAATCAAAAGCCACGTTTCGTTCCACCGTGTATGGGATTTCAGATTCAATATTTTAAAACTATAATAAACTTCGGGACAAGCGATTCATCATCAAATATAACTTAAATATTGGCCTGGATACCTCATCATGAGCTTTTCCAACTATAGTGGGGAGAGACGCATACAATCCAAAAAAAAAACATTGTTTCTAACTTTCTATCTATTATGTAATGTACAAACACACACACACACACCAGAGGTCGGTCTTAACTAAAAAAACATTAACTGATATATCAAAGTCGCAAATAAAAGATCACCGAAACAACAACACTCACATACACACAAATGAGCATTTATATGTAAAGAAAACAAAGCTAGAATGACTCATGAGTTTGTACATATACAAATAATGTACACATGTAAAGAACAACAATCAGGCAAGCAAAGCGACATGATTCCCCATTCAATATCACTGGGAACATCAGATATGGATGCAAACCTGGCCACGATCCACAGAACCGAGCACTGATCTTATGCCAATATTAAAGGCTTTGACTGGATTGAGCAAAGGTAAATCTACCCGTACTTGTACCATCTCGATTATGTACCTGCCACAACACAAAAAACACAAAAAAAAGAGAGGACAAAATAACTACCCAGGGATTTAAAAAAAAAAAATACATATGGGAACAGAGGAGAGGTTTTCACTAACTCTCACCGGGGCTCACCTCGGAAGACATAGTGACGGTTCTTATATCATGCTTGCAGACGGGGCAGGATGTACCCCATTTAGTCAACCAAGAGTCGATGCAAATCAAGTGAAAAGCTGCACAAGTGGGTTCAAGAGTCATCAAACTCAAAAAGGGTGGAAAAACAAAAGGAGAGCAGGTGGGTGGGTCATGATTACCATGTTGGCAGGGAAGTAGTCTGAGGGATTCTCGAAATCTATAATCCTCGAGGCATATGGCACAGGTATCTCCGTGAACAACAAGAGAAGCAGTGAAGGTGAAGGTGGGGAGTGTGCGGAGGAGGTTAGGATCTAGTGTCATGGTGTGGTTGTGCCTGGCACGCCATTGGGTCCAGTGTCTGGGAGCAAAGAAGGCAAGCAAGAGGAAAGTAATGATAAGAAGGAGAGAGAAGAAAGAGATGGCGAGGACAGTCCAAGCACTGCCCTTGGTGGGGGGATAAATGCAGCATTCACCCTCTCGGCCTCTAGCATACTTTCTCAAGATCTCACCCGCAACATTTGAAACGAAGACTGCAGCAATTGTAATCTCCTCCGTGTTCACCTTCACTGTGCAAAAACAGATGAGAGGTTTTGATAAACGAAAGAAATAAAAAGCAGCAGCGAAAGAACTTACTAATGACGAGATCTTCGTTGTCTAAGTTGTCATAGACAATCACAGCTTGAAAACCGGAGTTCTGGGCATGGAGAAGCTTATCCTCGAAAGAGCATCCGCCTCGGATAATCAGAGCCAACTTAGTTCTCTGTTGAGTCCAGTTAGATGCCAGCAGAAGCGGAGAGCAACCGTCGAGAGGATCTGCCACGAACAGAGCTCCACATATCCCGTTTCTGGGCACCGAGCCGTCTACAATTTGAAGAAGAAGAAGAGTAAACAGAATAATCAGATCAGAGCCAGATTCTTAGAGAGAGAGAGAGAGAGATTGACTGACCAAATTTGGCGGGGAGATGAGGAAAAGAGGCGGAGATAGAATTGAGTACGACGGTGGCAGCCGATAATTGTATGAGAAAAGGAGCTGCAAGTATACATACAACAACATCTCTCATCTCTCTCTCTCTCTCTCTCTCTTTCTCTTTCTCTCCGCCCCCCGTCGTGGTGGATCGATTCTATTCCTTTTCCGTTTCAGGCGGTCGCGAAAACGCCTTTGCCTTCTTCACTCGAACCTTCTGCTCCCCTCAGAGGTATTAAATATTAAAAGAATTACTTGTACGCCCACGAACTAGCTTGAGCTATATAATAACATTTTTAAGCCAAAGATAATATTACCCATCGAAATATATTTTTATTTTTTAGTCTTGGTACAAATTTGTATTCGTAAAGCATAAACAAATACTTATCAGCCACACGATTACTTCCAGTTGACCAAGTGGTTTAAGTGCAAATAATTTGTCCTATTTGTAACCATCCATTCCCTGGTGCTTTCTAATTCGATGTAGTAGTTACAGTTCTTAGCGGTTGTTTATGTGCTTTCCTATTTGATTTAGGTTCCACCCACTATCACCTATGCCTTTTAGTTGTATAGGAGTTTCTCAAGCTCTGCAAGAGAATTGGATACACTGTCCGAGCTTTGGTATAATCTTCAGTTTAAAGATTTGATGGTGTTTACCCTCCTCCTCCTATTTTCTCCTTCTTCTNNNTTCAGGTATTCGTCCTTGTGTTATTGTCTAGTATGTCCCTGTTCTTGAATCTCCTCCCTGTTTCTTTCACAAGGTCATGGACAAGAGCAGCTTTAAAATAACAACAGATAATGAGATCGAGGTTGCACGCTCTGGGCAGTATCTTCTGAATCTTCCCATCAAATTTTGTAGTATGTCATCTTCAGGCGTGGTATTGGGATGGATAAAACCACAGATTTCTTTTTCATGGAGAAATTAGATGTCATCATATCACGTATTTGGTCATAATTCAGCTTTTAAGAGTTTCTTGAGCAAGCTCACGATAAATTAGATGTATGTTCCTTATTTCCTCTATGTGAATATGTGGTTCAAGAAGGATGTGGTTGCAGGCGAGCCTGCAGCTCTAAAGCAAATCTAAAACGAGGAATTTACATCAAGCATTCCTATGGCAGAAATGGAGATAGTGAAATAGTGTCTGATGGATCAAGTGGAAATATGATAAGTTCGAGTATCCAGAGGAAGTTAGAAACAGAGAAACAAAGACAACATACAGAAGAACAAGAAGCATCGTGAACTTCAACTAGACATTTATATATAATCAACTTTGTTTGTAACTTTTAAAACCTTTGTTTAATTGTTACCTTTGGCAGGCACCGTGTTGCTTGGTGTCT
>JABAYD010091236.1:0-11346 GCA_014822095.1 Diplotaxis tenuifolia | reverse complement strand
TGAGATCTTGCATGTAATTTTGAAACCCTAATTCTGTTTTTATAGGTAGTAATGATGCGGCGGTTAGGGTTCATCCTCAGTTTCTTCATGCTAACGCCACTAGTCATAAGTGGGCACTTGGTGCTTTGGCTGAACTTCTAGACAATTCTCTTGACGAGGTATTGTGTCCTAATTTTTTTTTTTACCTTGAAATAGTATTTCAAAGTCAATTTGTTTGTGAAAAAACGCATCTCATTAGGGTGAATTAGTCATGGATTATTGTGTTGTTTATATATAATTAGAATCTAATGTAAAACTTGGATGTCTAGATACATAACACAACTTTCGTTTGATCAAGTAGGTATGTAATGGTGCTACATATGTTCATGTTAACTCAGCAACAAATCAAAAAGACGGCAAGAGTAGCATTCTCATAGTTGAAGGTTAATTTACAAGACAACTTCTACTAATTAGTGTAGTTCTTTTCATCTTTTATAAACCTCTAATTGATCTGGCGGGTTTAACATGGCAGACAATGGAGGTGGGATGGATCCTGGTAGGTTTAGAGAGTGTCTTTCTTTGGGGTATTCAAGAAAACGCAATATGGCTAATAAAGTTGGTCAATGTAAGCCTTTTAAAAATCTTTATATATATATATAGTTTTGGTTACAATCATTGAACTTGTAAAACAAACAATGTAAGATGGGAACGGATTCAAGACTAGTACAATGAGACTTGGTGCTGATGCAATTGTCTTCTCACGTTGTCGGGGAACCAATGGAAATAAGTAAGTAATTCTTTTTTTTGAATGAATAATAAGTAAGTTCTTTCATCATTATTAGGTAAGTTTGCTTTCTTGGTTTCACCTCTAAGAATTGTTTATCACTGTTTCAGAACAACACAGAGCATTGGCATGTTATCATATACGTTTCTTTACGAGAAAAGAAAATGTGAAGCCATTGTCCCCACGGTACATAAATAAAATTTATTAAAAAATATATATCCTTTATTTAGATTATTCTTCTTCTGAAAACATTCAAGCCTGTTTTTCTTGGTGTTAGGTTGATTTTGAGTTGGTAGATAACGCATGGAAGGAGATAACATACAACTCCAATGATGAGTGGTATGATAATCTAGAGACTATTGTGAAGTGGTCTCCTTATTCAACCCAAGAACAATTATTCGACCAGGTTTCTTTTAGTTAATATTCATTTTCTTTCTTCATAAACCCATCTCTTTTTTTAGTGTATCTAATTATTTCAAATGATACAGTTTGATTTCCTAGAAGATCAAGGTACTCGGATTGTTATTTATAATCTATGGGAGGATGATGAAGGGAAGCTGGAACTTGATTTTGATACAGATCCTCATGTAATATCACTAGCAAACATTTTGGACTACATATAAACTATATATTATATGTAATAACTGATGTGTTATTTTATCTACAGGATATTCAACTAAGAGGTGTAAACAGAGATGAGAAGAACATAGAGATGGCGAATACGTATCCTAACTCGAGGCATTTTCTAACGTATCGACACTCTCTACGTGTATGTGGTTTCATGTTTCTTAACACAGTTCCAATATGTGAATTATTCTTTTAAGTGTTCGTTGACTAGTTTCTTTTGTTTTTTTAATACATGCAGAGTTATGTATCGATTCTGTATCTCAGACTTCCTCCAAAATTCAAAATCATTCTTCGTGGCAAAGAGGTGGAACATCACAACTTATTAGACGACATGATGATGACCGAAGACAAAACATACAGACCTGTTCGTTCCGCAGAATGTTCACCAATTGAAGAAGTAAGTCTTAGTTTCTTTTCATAGTATTAATTTCTCTTAAAACAGTCTTTAAAATTTCTCCTTTTTCATATTTTTTTTTTCAGATGGTAGCTGATTTAAAGATTGGCTTTGTAAAAGATGCTCATCATCACATTGATATACAAGGGTTTAATGTTTACCACAAGAACCGGCTTATCAAGGTGACCATATATAATCAACAACTTATTAGTCATGATGGTCATCTATTGCCACTACATTGTATAACCTATAGTATGTGTTTCTTCTTGTTATCTTCAGCCATTTTGGAGGGTTTGGAATGCAGCTGGAAGTGATGGACGTGGTGTGATTGGTTTAGTGGAAGCTAATTTCATACAACCAGCTCATAACAAGCAAGGGTTTGAGCGAACTGCTGTTCTTGCTAAACTTGAAAACCGATTGCTCCAATATCAAAAGACCTATTGGTAATTATTAAACAATATTTATCCACATGCTAGTATTAGATTTCTTCCACATCTCTATTTTAGTTTTAAGACTTTTCTTCTTACGTTATCTTTTTTTTTATTATTATTTTTGGATAGGTCTACAAGGTGCCAAGAGATTGGTTATGCGGCAAGGCGGAAGCAAGCTAATAATTTAAGTTCATCCACAGAGAATACTAAACAAGGGTACAAGAAATCTGAAGTACCTTTCAACAACATGAAGCATGATAAGGGATCTTCTTCTAATGCATCTCCAGCTCCATGCATGGGCCAATCATTTGGAGGAAACCACCTAAACTCTCAGGTTTAATTTTTTTAACCAATTAGTATTCATCATTTGTTATAAGTATATGAGCTTATGATTAAACTCTATGCAAGATAGGGTGTTACACAATCAAGAGTTGCTGACAGATTGGTACCTGACACTGGAATCAAGATCGAGAAACATGGGCATGGGATAAGGTTACTATGTTTTGCTTTTAATCCAATATAAATACATAGTAGAATGAAGCAAGATTAGTGAGCAAGCAGCTGAGTTTCAGAGACAGACAAAGCAGCTTGAGTCGCAAGTAAAGTCCTTTTTCCTTTTGCAAAGATCTCTTTCTCTATTGGTGTTTATATTGGTTAATAAACTTTAATGTGTTTTTTTATGGATCATCAAACAGTTAAAGGCAAAGATTCAAGATTTAGAGAAGATGCAAAAGGCAAAATATGACTCAGAGAAACTGGTGTTTGAGCTGTCGAACAAGCTAAAACAGTCAGAAGCTAGGGTTCAAGACTTGGAGAAGACGCAGAGGGTAACAAATGACTCAGAAAAACTAGTGGTTGAGTTGTCTAACCAGCTCAAACAATCAAACGCTAAGATTCAAGACTTGGAGAAGACGCAAAAGGTGAAAGAGGATGAATCAGCAAAAATGGTGGATGAGTTGAAGAGACAGAAAGCACTACTTGAAGAGGACTTGCAGAAGGTGAAAGATGGATCAACAAAACTGGTAGATGAGCTCCAGAGAGAGAAAGCAATGCTTGAAGAAGAATCACATAAGGTAAAAGATGAGCTAAAACAGTCAAAAGCTAAGATTCAAGACATGGAGAAGTCACAGACTGAAGTGACTGAGATCTTTCAAGAAGAAAGAGCCCGTAAAGATGGGATTGAGCATGACTTGAGGAAGAAGCTACGGGTTAGTCCTTTTGTTACCTGAATAAATATATATATCATCCTTTTAATTATCTCATTTTTGTATATTGTGCTATAGGGAGCTTCTGATGACATCCGTGTGCTAACATTTCAAGTGAATAGCCTCCAAGCTCAAAAAGGCAAACCGTAAGAAGAAGTTACACAATTTGTTCATAGCTCTTCTAAAACTCGTTTCTAGGTTTTAAAACTAGTGTAGCACATGTTTTATCCTTTAGCATTGCTCATGTAGTTTTTTTTTTTTGTTTTTTTGGTAAAAAGCACTCATGTACTTACATTAGGCTTTCTTTTCAAACCAAATCCTTATTTTGTGTATTTGAATAATAATTAATTACACATTAATAAGTAAATCAATCACACATAAGAACACACACAAACATATATCTTTCTCTTTTTCCTAAGGATTGTTATCACTAGGAGGAAAACGTGGGAGATAAGGTATCCAAGTTGTAGGATCCCTCCAGTCAAACGCAGGCAATGCTGGATTAGGGTTTCCCAAAGGAAGAAAAGGGAAAGGCAAAGAAGGTAGTGGAGGCAGAGTAGGCAGAGTTGAGTACGGCCAAGGGAACCAGTACGGTGGCATATAAGGCCAGAAGAGTTTAGAATCTCGCAACTTCTTCTCCACCTTCTCCTCCTCTTGCTGGTGATGTCTCTTGTCACAGAGTGTGGTGTTTTTGTGGGGAGGTTTGTAGCTGAGTGCGCTTAAGCTGTAGATACAGACACGGTCTTGCTTTGATTTTATAGATACTTCGTTGGCTGCTGTCTGAAAAACGGGGATGTTGCAGCCGACGTTGTTGGCCGAGGAGGGTTTGAGTAGCTTGGCGCTGCATTGAGACGATATGGCGATTCCGTCGACGCAGTCTATGCCGTCGACGTGAGGGATATCGAGCTTGTAGACGCCGTTTCTGTTTGTCGTTCTGTTTACTGATATGTTCACTTCTTCTGTTGTTTTTGGTGAAGTTGCTTTGAATCTACAGCTCACGTGAATTTCCACTCCTGAGACAGAGAGAGAGAGTGGTTTTAATGGTCTGAATCAGACCGAAACTGTACCAAGAAAACCAATTTCAGACCGGATCAATGAGTAAGGAAACTAACCGGAACAAATTTTAAAATTAGCAAACCGAATATTTGAAAACCTGTTTGATAGGACTAACTAGCTAGATAATTTTGATGTTTTTTAAGCCGGTTTGATAAGTACTAACTAGCTAGATAAACCGGTCAGAATTAAGAAACTGTTGCTTAATTTTTAAATAAAAAAATTAAGAATCGATTTTTAAATGTCTTATTTAAAACCCGTTTTAACTTTTTATTTAAAAGTTAAGAGACGTTTCTTAATTCCGCTAAAAATCCTCCTTAAAAACCTTCCCATTAATTATGCTCTAAGGCAATTCATATGATGAGAAAGTGATGATATAAACCGGATCAAGAACTCGAAAATGTATAAAGAAAACCGAAAAAACAGAGTGACCAATTCTAAATTAGCAGATAAGTTAAAGTAATGTTAGGTTAAGACCCGTGACCTTGTAAGAAATAGCTCTGTCTTGAGAAAGTGTTGATTGAACAAGTGTCACAGTAGACAACTCCGACGACTGTGATGGTAGAAGAAGGGTCCGAGCTTGCTTCCGGTGGTGACCGGCCGTGACCACGACCACGGCCAAAAGCTTGATGTGACAAGCTAGAAGCTAGAAGGAGAAGAAAGAGGAGAGGAAGATACATTGTGGGCTAATATCTTTTCACTGTCTCCCTATTGTCCTTCTTGATGATAATGTATGCAAGTGTGTGTATGATTGCAATATATTCAGTCCGTGATCTATGATTGTTGACGCCAACCACTGTTTAACTAAAATTCTTGTTTCTTTCCACTACCAAACAAAGACATGTGAAGAGAGGCGTTTTTGGCTCATTCTGGTGTTACAATGTGCAAACAGTCATGAAATGAGATTTTATTTTGTGTCCTTTACCTAACATACTCCAAAGAGTTTGTAATTCCTTTTACTTATACAGATCTAAACCAAAAGATTAAGATCCAAAACCCCAATTATTTTCTTTACTTGTGGTTTGTTATCTTTACTTTTTAAATTAAAGCCATCCATCAATAATACATCCTTGTCTTCATTGATAAAGAGTTGTATTGATTTCTTGTTATCCAAGTCTTCAAAGCATGCATTAGGTTACTGATAAAGCCAGGTTTGTATACATATTTTGCTTCTATAATTGTCTGAAGCTTGTGAGTTGCTGGCTTCAGGAAAGCTAAGTTTATATAACATCATTAAAAATCGTTATATGTAATTGCTATAAAGAAACCTCTTAACATATCTTCATAATAGTATTACCTTAAGATCAACTTATCACGAATTAAATCATCATTTAAACACACAAATATTCAAATGCATTTTGAAGATATTTATTTAACCTGTAACTCAAGTTAAGTAACTCTCAAATATCTTAAGAATGTACTCTTCTTGTTGAGTTCTAAACAAGTTTCGGTTACCACCTGTTAGGACAGGAAGTTAAAACATATAGCAAAACCAAAAAAAGAAACAAAAAAAAAAAAAGCAATAAAGTTTTCACGGTAGTCTCAAATTAACGATGCTATAAACATGAAAGAAAAAAAAATAATCATAGAAGGATTGAAGCAGAAGTACGTAACAATATCCTTTGTAATACTCGCATAGTTTTCAACTCCTCTTCCGTGACATAGGAGCTGCTGGATTCCCATCAAACAAATCATCAATAACAGACTCAATATCCTCAGGCTGATACTTAACATACCTATCCGTATGCCTCCCCGAATCAATATGCTGTTTATACCTCCCAAAGAAAGACCTATAAGCCGGAATCACCAACGCAGCGATCGAAACCCTAAGCTCCGATTGCATCTGCTCATCATTCACAATCCACGTACTCTGCGTCTTGTGTATCTCATCAAACATGTTATTAAAAATCTTAAACCTCTCTTTCAAAACCGTCTTAGACACTTTCCCATTCACTTGTAACCCTTCTTGATTCATACATTGCAAGACCTTCCCCCAAGTCTCTCTCTGGTAGCTCTTATGGTATTGTCTAAGCTCCGTTGATCTTTTCCTCGTCCACGCTTGTCCCATCAAGTCTCGTATCTCTGTTGACCCCTTGATCTTTTGAAGAATGTATCTCCCGTTGTTCATTAAGAAGATAGATCTTAGTGATGGGTCTCTGTATAAAGCTGATTTAATCTCGAGATTTGCGTCTAGTAGTTCCATAACTCTTATCATTTGTCTAGCGAAAGCTGACGTTTTGTACTCCTCGTCGTGGTCTTCTTGTTTGGTCTCTGGTTCGGGTTCGGGTTCGGTTTCAGCCTTCTCGTAGTGTTGGAACACTTGGTCTAACGTGTCTTTATACTCACATGCGTATTTTAGATAGTTCATGGTGTAACGTGTTAAAGGGTGCACCGCTCCGCTTGGGACAGGTGTCCTTCCGATATCGGTCTTAATGGAGTTCTCTAACTCGCCGAAGATACTCACCGCTGCTTCTCCTAGCCTCGTCTGGGCTAACTTAACCTCGTTGCTCAGATCTGAGTCCGCTTCTTCAACGGCTGGGATCAACTCTCGTAAGGTTTCGTACATGTCAAGGAACTTAAAAAGTTTCTCCGAGGAACGTTTCGTGAGGACCACGGCACCTGAGAAATCTAGGAACCGGATTGTTACTCCGGAGACAAGGGATGTGAAGAGCTTTTTACGGAGTGGATCTTGTTCGGGGAAGACGGTGGTGCAGAGAGAAATCTCTCCGGGGAAGAGCACGGTGGAGCAGCGGCGGACTATTGAGATCCATGACGCGATTTCTCCTTGGAGAGACTCCCAGGGGATTCTCTGTACGTCTTCTACGTTGATAGATTCGAATCCGATCTCGGTTAGCTCCTCCTTTAAGGCTTGACGTCGTGACGTCTCGTATGACATGCAACACTCTGTTTCGTAACCGGCGGAGATTATGGCTCCGGCGATTTTCTTTAACGTGGATGTAGCTTCCGGTGGAAAATCTGGGAACGTTTCTTCTTGTTCGTTGTCATCTAAGACGCGTTCATGCGGTGAATTGGAAGAAGGATCGTTCTTTTTCTTATTGTTCTCTCGGGAACGATCTAGGAGATGACGAAACTCTTCGTCGAGGAGAGAAACGGCACGGTGTTGAACCGAACTCGCCCGGTTTAACCAAGAAGAAACCGGGGTTGAATTTAGATTAAGTTCTCTCAGTGTCGTAACCGATTTCGAAATACGGTTAACGGCGTCGATGAAAACAGAGTCCTCTGATTCGTTCCGACCGATCCCAGAGGACTCCATCTTCGACACTAATGAATCGACGGTTTCTGGGAATGGCTCCACCGATGGAGGAATCTCTTGCAACGGATCTGTGGTGGAGGAGAGTGATTGGATGAAATCGTCCACGGCGTCCATCACCTGGGGAAGGCTGAGCTGGGAAGATTCCGATTCAGACGTCGCCGTATCCGCCTGAGGTTGATGTTCCGATTCATCGAGATCGTTGGATTTGTGGGGAAGAGTTTCGGATTCGGTTACGTGATCTCCAGGTTTCTCCATTTCGCCGGGAAAAAATTTAAACCCTATCTAACTGATTTTTTCTGTTATTTTTTTTTGTCTTTTTGGGGGAAATTAAGAGAGAGGAGAATGGGGGAAAGAGTGTGAGGATTAGCCTTTGTTAATCCATTATTAGAGTTTTTTTTCTTCTTCTCTTAGATGATACTAATTATGATTTTTCTTCTCTGTTTTTAATTTGATCTTTCTTCTTTTTTAGGTATATATATATACTTTCGATTATTTCTGAGGTTCCTTTTGTGGGTATCTGTTGACCTTGAGGTAGAAAGGTTATGCGTCTCACGATCTCTGTGTATATAATTCATGTTTGTACCAAACTCAACCTGATTAAGTTGAAACATATGATGATTTAATGTTGGCAGATTAAGGTACATTTGGGTCTTGTCTTCTTCACTGATTAACATAGTGTTGTTATTCAGGGCCAGGCCTTACTCCTGGAAAGTCAATGAGGCCCTTGTTCTGAAATTTAGCCATGATTAATCATTTAGTATCGGATAATAGTATATTTTACAAAAGTGGACCCAAACACTTAATATGAGGCTTAAAGCCCATACTTATCATCCACATACCAACTTTTTGTATTGGCCTAAGATAACAAAAAAGACTCCTAGTCCATAACTAGTTAGAAACTTTTGCAATTTGGCCATTTGACTCGCAGATAAACAAAACATCAATTTCAATCATGGACGAATCGTGTGACAGCAAGTTTTATATCATAGCTAAAAAGTAACCCAAAAAAGGTTTAAAATTAGTTATTCTGCTGTTATTATCACTTTGTTTAAGAGGAAACAATTCTGTGAGTGAAAGTGATATTTCAATTGACCTAAACAAATCATTGTAAATTAGCAAATTAATTATAGGGATTTTTGTTGGATGAAAGAAAAAAAAGTCTAATTTGATTGAATAAACAAAAGGAAAAGAGGGTTTTACTTGCTTAAATGGAAGATAATCTGAGTCAACGAGAAGTAAAATTACTGAGTTCACACAACGCGTCAACAATGTTAATTTTTACAAATGGTAAAACAGTGTGTGAACACACTCGTGGACGAGACAAAAACAAAGCTTCCTTCATCTCTCTCTTTTCTCTCTCTCTAAACTTTCAATTCGTTTTTTTTTTTTTCCAGTTCGAATCTGAACAAAAGTCCATACTTTGGAATCTCAATTCCCCTCCTTTCTTTCCGGGTACCAGCTTAAAGTTTCTCGATTTTTTTTTCGATTTTCGTTCCTCTTCATTGATTTCTCAAACAGGATTCAAAAGGGAAGTTTTTGATTACTATTCCTCTTTTTTTGAGTGGAGGAAGAAGAGATGGGGTGTTTCTCGTGTTTCGATTCGAGTGATGACGAGAAGCTGAATCCAGTGGATGAATCCAAGGGTCAGAAACAATCTCAGCCGACACTTTCCAATAACATCTCTGGACTACCTTCAGGTCTTTTTTTTCATTAAATCTCTATGTGTTTACTTGTTCCCAAGATCTGGTTAGGCTAACGTGGCTTGATCTCATCACCTGTGTTGTTATAACAACTTGTTAGATGGTTTATGCTTTACTTAGTTTTTGATCTGATTGGCAAGTCCTAAGTTCGTTCTAGCTGTAAAGGTTCTGTCTTTAAAATGAATAGGATCAAGATCAGGATCAGGATCTTACAAGTGTTATGCTTTTAGGGCAACTTGTTCTTGGAATTTAGGTTTGGTAGTTAGGGGTTAGTAAAATTTGATTGGTCGTTGGTGATGTTGTAGGTGGGGAGAAGCTTAATGGAGGGTCAAAGCGAGAGCTGCTTCTTCCAAGGGATGGGCTTAGTCAAATCTCTGCTCATACATTTTCTTTCCACGAGGTCGCTGCTGCAACTATGAACTTTCATCCCGACACTTTCTTAGGCGAAGGTGGTTTCGGACGTGTCTACAAAGGAAGGCTTGACAGCACCGGTCAGGTAGCGTTTTTTTGTTTGTTTGTGTGTGTGTTACATCACATTTCTATTTTTTCAAGTCTATACTTGAGTGTTATAAGATGTCTGACTTGTTATATATATGATGTTATGAATCTTGCATACATTATCTTTGTCAGGTTGTTGCTGTTAAACAATTGGACAGGAATGGTTTACAAGGTAACAGAGAGTTTCTGGTAGAGGTTCTTATGCTCAGCCTTCTTCATCATCCCAACTTAGTCAACCTTATTGGCTACTGTGCTGATGGTGATCAACGCCTCTTGGTCTACGAGTTTATGCCCTTAGGCTCATTAGAAGATCACCTCCACGGTAAATCTCTACAAACTATTTGTGATCTTTAGTCAAATATCAACTCAAACTCTCTTCATTATCTCAGTCAATACCTAACTCTATATTTAGCTAATTGTTTTCATTCACTTGTTTGTTTATAATTATAGACTCAAGTTGAGAAGTAGTAAGTTGCTGGTCTTAATATAGTTTAACCTTTTTGGGTTTGTTTCTCCTCTGCCCCAGATCTTCCACCGGATAAGGAGGCCTTAGATTGGAACATGAGAATGAAGATAGCTGCTGGTGCAGCCAAAGGTCTTGAGTTTCTACATGATAAGGCAAACCCTCCGGTTATTTACAGAGATTTCAAGTCATCAAACATATTACTAGACGAGGGTTTCCACCCAAAGCTATCTGATTTCGGACTTGCTAAACTCGGACCAACAGGAGACAAATCTCATGTCTCCACTAGAGTCATGGGCACTTATGGATACTGTGCTCCTGAGTACGCAATGACAGGACAGTTAACAGTCAAATCAGATGTCTACAGTTTCGGTGTGGTGTTTCTCGAGCTCATTACTGGTCGAAAGGCGATAGATACTGATATGCCTCATGGAGAGCAGAACCTAGTAGCTTGGGTAAATAAAACAAAACTTGTTTTACATTCACTTTAACATTCTCTTATGCAATGAAGTTTGAGAGAGCTTTTGTTGGGTGTATATTAACAGGCTCGACCATTGTTCAACGATAGACGAAAGTTTATAAAACTGGCTGATCCTAGGTTGAAAGGGAAGTTTCCAACACGTGCGTTGTACCAAGCGTTAGCTGTGGCTTCAATGTGTATCCAAGAACAGGCGGCTACACGTCCGCTTATAGCTGATGTGGTGACTGCACTCTCGTATCTTGCGAACCAAGCTTATGATCCAAACAAAGATGACAGTAGGAGAAACCGAGACGATAGAGGTGGGAAGTTAATAACGAGGAATGATGAAGGAGGTGGCTCGGGAAGTAAATTTGATCTAGATGGCTCGGAGAAGGAAGATTCTCCAAGAGAGACGACTCGGATCTTGAACCGAGACATCAATAGGGAGCGTGCGGTTGCAGAGGCTAAAATGTGGGGA
>JABAYD010091213.1:0-10844 GCA_014822095.1 Diplotaxis tenuifolia | reverse complement strand
TTTTTTATATTCTTGGTGTATATTATATATATTGCATAGAATTTTTAATATGGTTTTAGATATAATACTACTAAATCTCATCAAAAATATATCAAGTGTTAAGAAAATATATAGATAATTTCATTGTAAATATAAAACAAACAATATAATGATAGATTCTTACTTATATAAATAAATATACATATATATTATTAATTTATAATTTTAATGAGACCATATATTTACATCGAATTTTCTAAAAAATTATTATCTTATTATATTATTGATTTGCGTCAAATTTTGAACCGGCCAAAGTTGGAACCTGTGAAATTTATTAATTTATCGAATATTCATTTAGAAATTTTGTGATTGTCCATTCAAAACTCTATTCTTAACACTTTAACACTTGCATTTTGATATGGTAAATATGATTATCATCTTCTTTCTTGTTTCCTCTCATTGCTGCAGGGTTTGAAAGCATGCATAAGCTCAAGGCTCTAGATTTAAGTGACAATATATTCTCTGGCTCAATGGAAGGCAAGTTAGAAGAAATAAACAGCCTTTTTCATTGATTATGTGTGGGAATTTTTTTTACAAATATTTTTCATTTCTTTAAAAGAGTACATAATATAGTCTTCTATTAGAATACTTTGTATGAAACCTTTAGAGATTTGTGGACAAGGTGTGTGACAATCCTCCTTTCTTAAGCTATTTAGTAAAGTGTGAGTTAGACTCATTACCATGATATCATATAGAATCCAAATTTTTAAAAGCTTTTCATTGTGGGCCATTCTTGGATGTCCAGTCCGACTCGCACAAACTCCACATTTCAAATGTATAATCATAAGCGTGAGAGAGGAATATTATAATATTTCCCATCAAAGCTTTGAGAAATTTGTGAACAATATAGTGTGTGGCAATCCTCCACGTTTAAAAAAAAAATATGGGTGTTAGTTAGGTTCCTTACTAAAATATGGCTATAATAATAACTTCATCATGTTGCTTCAGGAATTTGTAAATGGAAGACTCTCCAGGAGCTTGATGTCAGTTGGAATGAATTTGAGGGCCAACCTCCTATGTGTTTTGCTAGTCTCACAAAGCTCAGAGTTTTGGATCTCTCCTCAAACTTATGATGGGAATTTACCAACTTTTATCCTTAGCTTGAAATCTTTGGAATACTTATCGTTATTGGATAATAACTTTAAGGGTTTGTTCTCATTTGACTCTCTAAAATTTCTCTCTAAGCTCAAGGTGCTCACGCTTTCATCAATCTCTATCAAACAACAAACAGAGATGCGAGACTCACAAGAAAACATTCATTTTGAAACTCCATCTGCCACCACGTTTAGTAGTTGCGAAAATTGAGACATGTTTCAGACGAATGTGCATCTATTATGTTACTATTATAAAACAGTCTTAGTTTAGTTGCAATCTTGTAACGATATCGAAGCGTTACAATTTAGTCGCTCATTTGTTATTCATATACAACTCGTTTGCAACCAAATATAGGAGTTGCAAAAAAATCAGATTTTTTTTAAAAAAAATGTGCCACTGTTTTGCAACTGCAGATTTGGAGAAGTCACAAATTAATCACAAAAATTATTAAATATCTATATTAATTATATCTAGGGTATGCATGTTGAATAAATCAATTTGCTAGATTGCCACTTAACCTCCAAAGAGACCTTGTTTGAATTGAGTTATTAATTTTAATTAGTTTAATACATGTTCATAAACAAAAGACACGAATTTAAGTTACATTCATATAATCATATTCAATCATTTGGACATCGAGCATTTTTATATGGGCATTCATGCACTTTTTTTTTCTTTTTTTTTCATATAAACTTTGGGAATTCATGAATTCTTTAAGATTTGGATTTAAATTTATTTAATAAAGGTTGTTTTACTTATATGGGTTTATAATAAGTTATACCCAGATAATTATGTTATAGGATTCAGGGAATCATTAGCCACTAATATGCTACTGAATATTTGACATAGTCGCAACTTAGTAGCAATTATGCAAAGAAAAAATGCATATATTTTATTTGTAAATTATTAAATTAGTGATGCTATTGGTTTAATGATTATTTTAAGCTCTAAAATATATTTACTTTAGTTTCATTTGTCAAGTTCGTATCTTATATTTTTCTTCATTAACCGTTTGCCACTTTTTTGCGACTACTGATATGTAGAAGTGGCATTATAGTTGCAATTGTCAAGTTCATATTTTATATTATTTCTCGTTGTTCGTTTGCAACAATTTTGCGACTAATGATATATTGAAGTGGCACAATCGTTACAGAATTTTACTTCCAATTATTTCAAGCAACAGCTCAGTTTTAGACTTAAATATTTTTAATACTACCTTAGTGTTAGACTTGCTTGACAGTGAAAGGAAAGGGGAAAGCCATCTCTGCCTTCTCTCTAACCTTCCGACCATGTGTTCTTATCTGGCCGACGTTGGTGGGCTTCCCTAGCCACGACGTCGGTCGGGTTTTGTTTAGTTTTTCTCCTCGTTCTGGTCTTGTGTGTAGTTCCTATGGTTTATGCTTCGTCTTTTTTTTTGTTTGAGTTTCTAGATCTAGATCTGCTTTTGGTGCCGCTGGTCGGATTTTGCTCCCGTCGATGCACTTTACTTCGATGGTCGGTCGGCTCTGGTTTCCGCTGTTGTACCTGTTCAGATAAAGGTAAACAATCGGCTTAGGTTCCGCGTCGCAATATCCCTTCGGTCGACGGCGGTTTTGTGTGGAGGTAGATGAAGGTGTTTGAGGTGTTGGTGATGGAGTTCTAGGCGTTTGGATGTGGAGGTTTTGTGTCAAGGATGAGATCTCGATTTTCCATGTAGCTCTCTGTCGACAAAAGTTAAGGAAGAGAAGGTGTGTAGGCTGTTTTACGGTGCGTTCCGGTGTAACAGCGTTCAAGAGTCCCGGCGAGTGGCTCGCGGCGGCGGCAAAGTAGGGTTGAGAGGTGTATGTCTATTTAGGGTTTCAAAGGTTTTTGTGTTGGGCTTTGTTTCCTTTTGTTTTGTTTGTATGGGCTTCGTGCCCTGAGGCCTATTTTTAATATTATAATTTCGAAGGAAAAAAAAAGACTTGCTATGTGCGAAGTCTTTAGAATCCAATTCCTAAATCCTATTCTCTTCCTCAACCGCCTCCAACCCTTTCGTCACCGCCGCAGTTCACTGTGTCTCCCCCAGTTCGTGATGTCGCTACTCTTGTACAAAGCCGCTACATGCACTGCCTTGAAATCCCATAACTTTGGATGCCTGATAGCACTTGGTAATGAGCTTTCTGCCTTTATCCTTCTCATCGTAGATCTGGGTCTCCATTTGGTATCATGTTCTCGAACTCTCTAGTGATAACTCTTTAGTTATAAGGTATCTCTGATTTTGTGGAGCTAAAATTTCATCTTTGTTTGTGGATTTGAATCTGGAAACAATAATTTGGTTTTGTCTTTCCATCTTTATTTGAACACCACCTAACCATTATTTTGCCTTAGTCTGTTCATTTTGGTTGACTTTGGAAGCTATCAAGATACTATCACTTAATATGATATATTCCACTTCGTAGGCCTTCGTCTGTTCATTTGTTTGCTTTAAACTCCTATATTAAGTGATAATCCATTCGTCTAATCATTTTTTTTCTCTTTGGTTAGCAATAATTTCTTACTGTATTGTTTCTTGGGCCAGCTTGTAATTTTGGTTAGGTGAAGTTTGTAAAGTTCCTCGCTTTCACTGGTAAGTTCACTTTGTTTGTCTGAAACTTTGATCCCAAGTATTGATCTCAAGAGTTACGTATATTGTTTAGTTAAGCTCCTATTCCTTTATTCATTCGCTTGTAGATGAATTATACAGATGCTTAGAAAAAGTATTGATTTTGTTTTGTTCAATACTTCTTGACTTCTTGTGATACTGAAGCACTAGACATGGAGCAGAGCAGCAAACGTGGATCACTAATTCAGAGATACTCATCAGCTATCCTCCAACCATATCAGCTGTTAGATACTTTTATATAATGCAAATTTGAATTATTTATATTTTTGGAACATTATGTTTCAAATTAAAATTTTGAATTATAATATTAAATTTTAGTTTCTAAAAAAAGTATCTTACAGAATTGTTATTAAAACTATTTATTTAGTAATCTTGAAACGTTGCGGTCTTTTATTAGTTACTAATATATGCAACTATTTTGTATCTACATGTGTTAGTATAGAGATCACTTATTAGTCACAAAATTTTGAGACTAACTTCTAACTACCAAACAATAATCGTCTTAAATATGTTACAAATTATACCATTGTTCAGTCACAAAAACATTGCAATTACAATGTGACTGCGAGTTATTGCGATTGCATTGGTCGTTACACACTAGACACAAAACTACGACTGATAAAAGTGTCACATATTAGTCGCACTTCCATAACTAATCTGCGACCGAAAAAATTTTCGACGAGCTTTTTCTAACTTCAAGATGTAGTCGCAAAACAGTCTTAACAACCTAATTTGCAACTAATTTGTTACTAATAGTGTAGTTGCTAAAACCATGTTTTCTTGTAGTGACTCTTGGCTTCCAGAATTCAAACTACGAGTCCTTGAATTGCGTGATTGCAACCTTGAAAAATTTCCTGATTTTCTCAGGTACCAGAAGAGCATGCGCTTAATCGACCTTTCTAACAATACCTTGTCTGGACCATTTCCAACTTGGATCTTGGAGAATAACCCTCGGCTTGAAGTTTTGTATCTACAGTACAATGCACTTCATAATCTTAGACTGCCTAGCTTTGTGCATAATGTGCTGCTCTTGGATATTTCAGATAATAGTTTTCAGGACATACTTTCTGATGATTTCGGAAAGATACTTTCAAGTCTAAGACAAATAAACCTCTCAGGCAACAACTTTAAGGGAAGTTTGCCCACTTCTATAGGTGAGATGAAAGACATTCACGCTATTGTTGCGCACAACAATTTCTCGGGAAACTTACCAAGAAGTCTTTTCATGGGATGCTACTTCGTGAAACTGTTGAAGCTCTCACACAACAGATTTGATGGTCAGATTTTTCCAGCATCGACAAACTTGACATGGCTAGCGACGTTGCTAGTGGATAACAACATGTTCACAGGGACTATTGGAAATGGTCTGCGGAATTCCACCATGTTGCGTGTGCTTGACATGTCGAGCAATTTTCTTACGGGGACTATTCCAAGTTGGATGGGTGAGGAGTTTTTATGGAGTATTCTGATGATGTCAAACAACTTGTTAGAGGGTACAAATACCTCTTACTTTGTTTGACAGTGAAATCCTTGAACTTGTGGACCTCTCAAAAAATAAGTTATCAGGAGCCTACCTTCACACTTCTCAAATGCTGATGATACTTTCGGGATGTTATACCTGCAAAGAAACTATTTTACGGGCCCTCTTCCAGCAACGTTGATGGAAAATCTGATGATTCTTGATGTTAGAAACAATGAGCTGTCTGGAAGTATCCAACAATTTATCAATGCCAGCGGCATAGGTGTTCTTCTCTTGAGGGGGAACGACTTAGTTGGTCCAATTCCTAAGCAGATGTGCAATTTAAGCACTATTAGGATTTTGGATCATTCCTACAACAAACTGAATGGGTCCATACCGCCATGCCTTAGTAACTTATCATTTGGGGCAGAAGACAGTGACGAACTAAATTTCTTGAGTGGCATTTTTACTAACGTGGACTCCGACATGGGAAGTTATTTCGAGTCAAATCTTGAGCTTGATCAGATATTTCCATTCTACCTGTATGGATTGAATTTTAGTGTGGAGTTTTCATCAAAACAGCGGTATGATTCTTACATTTCTGGCGCTCTTGGTTATATGTCTGGGCTTGATTTGTCAAACAATGAATTGAGTGGGGAAATTCCAGAAGAAGTCGGTGATCTCCTGAGAGCACGCTCGTTAAACCTCTCTCATAATTCATTGGTCGGTTCTATTCCTCAAAGCTTCTCCAAGATGAAGGACATTGAGAGCCTTATCTTTCTTACAACAAGTTGTATGGTCCTATCCCGTTTTCAATGTTTCCTACAACAATTTATGGGGCACCATTCCTCAAGGAAAGCAGTTCAATACCTTTGGTGAGAACAGTTATTTCGGAAACCATCTTCTCTGTGGACCACCAACCAACAGAAGCTGTGATATAAACAACACGAAAGAACAAGATGAAGAGGAGGGAGTAGATGATGAAACCCATATGGATGTTGTAGACTTCTATTGGAGCCTTGGCGTGACATATTCCACGGTTCTGGTTGGAACCTTTGTGTTTATGTGCTTTGATTCTCCTTGGCGCCAAGGATGGTTTCGCCTTGTTGACGCTTTTATCCGTTTCTTTCAAAGAACATGATGAACATCAGATTTGTGAGTCCTTGCAATGTTCCCGCATGTTTGGAGAGATTTTAACTCTTGTGAAAAGTGCATAACATTGGTCTAAGCTTGTTATTTGTTAGCGTCTATCATTATACTTTGCATAGCGAAAGTTACATTTGCCAAAAATGGCAAAATTAAATTTTGGTTTAATACAAGATGTTGTTTTCTAGTTAGAAAGGCTTTTTTTGATGAATAAGAATTTAACATTCATTCAAAAAAAAAGGTAAAATTAAGTTTTGACATTAACTACCTAGTCTCAATTTATAGCCAAACGGCGAAATGACATTTTCTGTAGTAAAACGATGTTTTATCACAGAAACCGTATTTTCCATTTTCCGTCAAAATCGTGGGATCTTAGGGCATGTTTATCAATTGTCCCTATGCACTGGTCCTTCGAATCTTTTATTGATTTTTTTTAGATTAGGACATTCTTGAGAATTTTCTGTAAAAAAGATGATTATTGGTGAGACTTTTAGAGGTTTCTCCGCCGTCAAGCGGAGAAGCGTCGGGAGGAAAAGCGTCAGGAAGAGATCCGTCGAGAGGAATATTGAGAGAAGCCTCGAGAGAACCGCCGTGATAACTGTGTAAAGAAACGCCGATAGAACCGCCGAGAGAACCGCCGAGACAACCGTTAAGAGCACCGCCGAGAGAACCTTCGATTATCTCGTCGAGAGAATCGCTGTGAGCACCGTCGATAGAACCGTCGAGAGATCCAGAGTCGGGAGGAGATCCATCAAGTGGAGAGAGAACAAAAGAGACGATGAATGATCTCGATCCTAACCTCTTCGGTGTTGCCTCACGTTTTTTCGTCGACCAATCTCACCACGCCACGTATCGCATAAGGACGAGCGTGTTTGCGTCTTAACTAAGGCGCGTCCCACATATATTCAGCTTTTTATGATTTAAATTAAATCGAATATATGTTAAGATACACCTTAAGATATACCGATAACCATGATCTTACTTTCCAAAACAACTAAATTCCATTTCTCCACTAAAATCCACTTTGATAAACCCATAAAATCACCCCAAAAATCAAAATTTTGCCAAAACCTCAAAATAGTTTCTCAGAGAGACTGGAAAAAATACATTTTTTGCTGAGTTATCACAAACTAGAAAATCATATTCCATCAAACCCCACAAACACATTTTTGGCCAAAACATGAAAACGCAGAATCTGTCAAAACAATAGAATTTTAGTTATACACAAAAACCTTAAAATTTCGTTTACCACAAAAACTGAAAACCTATTTTTATGGATAAAAACCATAAACTATACCAAAAAAGAAGTAGAAAAAGTGGTCTTGATTGATGATATCAAATAAACAGAATATATGTTATTTTAAAAAACCCGCAGTATATGGATATTGTTCAATTTGTAAACCACTAAAAAAAGTAAGTAACTAAAATATATTAGTAATGTTAATTATATAATATAACTGATCATATATATACATAATTAATTTATTTATATGATTTCATATTTAAAAAATTGACTTAAGATATTTTTTTTAAAGTTAAAGCCTGTTTAGTTTTTTTTTTCATTTTCATCAATTAAATAAATTAATTTTTAATTATTTGTAATATTAACTATTTAATAGCATTATAATATTACTAATTTTTTTTATTTAATATCATAATTACTAATATTTATTTTTACTAATTAGTCTTTGGTAGTAGTTAAACACAATAAAATAAACTTTCTATTTAAAAGGTAGAATACTGAAAATATATTTATATTTTAGTAAATTTGATTTAAAATCATATAAACTAAAATTCAAAATGTTATAAGAAAAATTATGTTTTTTTTTTAAATCGAGAGCCGGAAATATATAAACCGAACTAAGCAAAATGAAATATGATTATCATATGGTAACTAATTTTCATAAACCAAAATACCAAAAAAACTATAACCAAACCAAAATTCGAACTGAAGGAACCTGATCTGAATCTAGACCCGGAATTCTAGATATGAAATCCCAAAAAGGTAAAATTTTATATACAAAACCTGATTGTGTTTGGAATCGGTTCTAGTTCGGGTTTAAAATGCTAAGATCTAGTTGGAGCTAAAAAGTTGTGTTTGAAGTTTGAACAAACATGTTTCAGCTACACAAAGTTCAATCAACATATTAAACATAAATCTCTTTTTCAAAACATGGAATTCAACTTCACTTACAATGTTAATTAAGAAACAACTTATGATTTAATTGGTAAAGATGGTTTTGAAGACGGAACTCAACGTGTGAAAGATTTGATCTTTGAACAGCCATTTTCGTTTAGAGAATCTGTGTCGATCATGAAGCAAGGAGTAATCGATGGGCGGAGGTACATAGACAAAGGGTGGGGCAGTTTGCCACCATGGTTTTCAAAATTTTGGTGTATTTTTTTAATGTTTTAACAAATGCCCCTATTGATATTGTTGATAAATTATATGTATACCCCGGATCAAACTGACTTCTAAATCCGCCAGGGATGATCCCAAGATGGTTAACTAAAGGTAATTTCCATAGGAATCATGCTTGCTTGAAATGTTCACCTTGCTGCTATACATTACTAAGTTTCTTGCGTTTGAAGATGACTGCATCTTCTTCTGACGTTTCAACATGACAAATTGTTCTATTCTAAATATGATCCACTATATAAAAAAAAAAAGAGACAGAGAGATCGGAACCTAGTTTCTAGAAAAGAAAGACTTGATCACCATTATGAATACCACAATACTGATCAATCAACTGCTTAGATAGATATATCCAGAGCCAAATGCCAAGCTGCCGTAGCTAGTTTGACAAGATGGTATAACTTCATCTTCATAAACCTTTTAACTTTACTTAATTATTCTACTTCACTCTTGTTGCTCTCCTTTTGCTTATTTCAAACGCTTATTTTTAATTTTGTCAATCTACTTGAGAAGATGTTGAAATTTAGAATATGTGTATTTTTTGTAAGTAATCAAAAGACAATTACTTGCTTTGGCAAGTAACAAAGTAAGTCAAGTAACTTGTACGTATCAGTTTTTTTGCAAGTACTTGATAAACAAGTATTCTTTTAGACGAAGTCGAGTATCAAGTGGTATCAAGTATCGAGTAGTCGACTGGGTGATTGTGGTCGAGTGGTAAGGAGGTAGGACTGGGACACCAACATGTTTCAAGTTCGACTCACCTATTGCGCGAAACTAAGTCACAATTATCCTGGTCACCTAACACGGATATTAGCCTATGCTTTAGGATCCATTTGAATGTCCAGAGAGATGGTCTATCCGTGAGCTGCACCTCCTCTTGAGAATTAGTTTGAGCCTCTCCATGGGCCTAGGATACCCCAGGTTAATAAAAAAAAATAGTTAGACAAGGCAGGTCAAATAGTAAGTAAATGGCATGTACTTGTCTTATGAAGCCCTTTTAGAAAAGATCAGTACAAAAAACTACCAAGCCATTTTGACCAAATAAAAACAACGAAGCAATACTAAAAAGCTGCACTCTTCTCTTCCTCACTGCAACGTCGATTGCTGACAACAAGTCCCTTAGCTCCTCGATGGCATTTACTTGAAGCACGAGAAACATGATTCCCAAGAAACATGCAAGTATGCAACTCAACATCCCTTGCAATATGCTTATTGGCGAATATGGTTTTAACTTTCTCAAAACACAGCTTGAATCAAAATGTAAAATGCTTTGATCTTTAATAAAGATTTCTTTCAAAGAGGAGAATTTTGTGTTGATTGATGAGACAAAGAATATACGATATTTGGTCTACGAGGAATGGTCAGAAAGTGGTTAACATATCAAAGGGTGGTTTTCACAGGAATCATGCATGCTTGAAACGTTCGCCATGCTACTACACTTTGAAGTGTACCGCATCTTCATATGAAGTTTCAACAACACAAATTGGGCTATTCTATATGTTTTTTCTCCTCTGTTTCAGTGAAAGTAAGAGGTCAAATTAAATACCTGGCCCATCCTTATAAGCCTGAGACAATCTGTTGTGTTTCAGTCCTAGTTAGGGCTGGACATTTTATCCTATAAATTTGATTCGATTAGTTATTCGTTTCGATTCGATTCAAAAATTTCGAATATCCATAAGCTTTCGAAGCAAAGCAAATACTAAAAGTCAATATCCGTCATAATCGAATCAAATCACTAATATTAAAATTTTGACACTACAAAAAAACACATAATTAGCGACGGAAATTAACGAGGAAAAACAGCCCTCGTAAATTAATGTCTGCATTACGACGAAGTTACGAGGAAAAATATTTTCCTCGTGGTTTTGTCGTAAAATAACGACGAAAACATTTCGTCGTAAACACGTCGCAATAAATATTTTACGGCGACTTTGCGATGAAAGTACGACTGCTATGACTATGCAATTGCACACGTTATTTTTCGCTTACCTAACAAAACATTTCGTCGTAAATCCAAAGCAAAATTTGAACTACCTAACTATATTCGTCGTAAATTCCTAGTAAAT
>JABAYD010091136.1:0-11781 GCA_014822095.1 Diplotaxis tenuifolia | reverse complement strand
GCACTAGCTTGTGGTCAGGCCCTGAGTCTAATGGAGTTCCTATATTCTATATGTAATATAATAAATAGATTTCAGAGGTTTGGATTGTGTTATCTACTCAAAGCTTAAGGTCCCTTTTTCCTTAAGGAATACCACTATTCTCCAGGCTTTTAGTCTCGGCAGATGTGACTCAGTCAAGTTCCCACCTCCTATGGGAATCACTACTAATAATCAGAGATTGGATCTCGCAAGTTTTTAAGTTTATTTTTAAAGTAAATTGCTCAACTCTTGCGGAGGTTCCCTTTGTTTTGGGAATGCCACCAATCCAATTGAGAGTC
The DNA here is from genome assembly GCA_014822095.1 of Diplotaxis tenuifolia. Classification (NCBI taxonomy): domain Eukaryota; kingdom Viridiplantae; phylum Streptophyta; class Magnoliopsida; order Brassicales; family Brassicaceae; genus Diplotaxis; species Diplotaxis tenuifolia. The sequence goes on along the minus strand of JABAYD010091136.1, from coordinate 11,464 downwards.
AGTGGTTGCTCAAGAATGGATCTACGGCTGATCGAAGGATTATGCAGATGAGAGATAGTAGAGAAAGTATGAGAAAGTCAGGAATTTATAAAGTCTAAAACAAGTTGCCACGCCCACAATCTCACCATTTGTTTTTGGTAGCTAAAAAGTTCTAACATCCCCAACAAACTAGCGCTAAATAATTCTTTAAAAAAGAAAAACAGATACGACTCTGAAAACTTGTTGGATCCTTCTTAATCTCCACATTCTTCGGCTTAGAGCTCGTCCTGTAAGTAAAATTAAAATAAAAAATTAGTCAGTCACAAAGCTTCAACTAAATAAACACTTATTTATATATTCTTGGTTGTGGACACATACATGGGCGATATCATCCTTGTCAGCGGAGGTTTCTTCCTTGGTTTCCTCAGTTTTTGAATCAGCGTCGGATTCATCTCCTTCTTGGTCATCTTCCTCTTGTTCATCCTCAGCCTGTACACAAATAACATAATTCATATCACCACCTAATGTGAAATATAAAGGGAAAGCATTGTGAACCCGAGAGAGTGTTACATCAGAATCAGCACCGGGAGCATCCTTTGATTCCTGGTAAAAACAAATAAATATACAAGTTCTTGATCACTCTCATGAGAAACTTATTTGGAAGTAGAGAAGATAATTTGGGTGGAGAAAGTTTACCTCTTCCTCTCTCTTCTTCTCAGCTTCGTCGAATGCTGCTTTCTCAGCCTGTAACACCAGATTGATTAGCTCTATGAGATCATCAACCAAACTAGCCAAACTTTGTTTTACGGAAAGAAACGCAAAAAGTCAAGGATTAACATACATCCTTGAGCTTTCCCCAGGTTTCCTCAGCCAACTTCTTAGCGTACTCTGGGTCATCGCAGACCAAGACATTGTCGAATAATGATCCAGATTTCACCTAAACAATTGAAGGATGTGTTTAGTAAACAACACATACGATCACCAAAAACCAAATAAAAAAAAGATAAGTTTATATATTTTTTGTAACAAGATATTGCTATTACCTGCCACAATTCTACTCCAACATACTTCAATTTGGGGAATACATAGAGTTCTGGGTCATCCTTGAAGTCTGCATGAAATTGAGATTCTTAGACTTATATGCATCTTCAGTTGAATATAAAACATGGATTCCAAACTGACTCAAGATCGTGTAAGATTGTAATTCATTATAAGAACTGAACAATGATCTCAAAGCAATGGGATTACAAATGCATTTTATTGCATAATAAATACGGTTGCAGTAGAATATTACCAGGGTTGTCAATCATTGGAGCCTTCCATTTTCCCTTGTAGTTAGGGTTCTTAATTTTCTGCAGAACAATATAACAAGAGTGAGAAGAGAACGCATCTTTTATATACATTCTTATATACACCATTCGATTGCAAAACAAACAAACCTTGGGCTTCCATTCACCATTGTACTCGGGGTTGGGAATGGTAGGGGCAGTCCACTCACCATCTTCTTCATCATCCCAATCCTCAGGCTAAAAACACAAACCATCCAGAATCAAAAAGAGTACGTGATTCAGACTAGTTATACTTCAATACTAAAAAAAGATTCAAACCTTCTTGGCATCAGCGTCTGGGATCTCCTTTGGGATGTCATCGTATCCAGCTGGCTTTTTGTCTTCTGGATCAGGAATGTACTCTTTGTCATCCCAGTCCTCAGGCTGTAAAACAGAAACTCAGTTTTATGAGAACTTGTATCACACACGTACAAGAGAGATACTAGTTACCTTCTTGGCGCTTGGATCCTTAATCTTCTTAGCTGGGAGGAGATCCCAGTCAGAGTAGAGGCTACCAGTTTGCTTCTCAACGTTATCGATAAGAATACTGTAAGTAGCATCTGGGCGGAGGATGAATGTGTAGACATGTGTGAGCTGATCAGTCTCACACGGAACCTCCTTCTTGATCAAATGGTTTGTTCCATTGTAGGTAAGGATAGCGTGCACTTTCTTAGTGTCGTAGCCACAGATATCAGGGCCAAACATGATGCTGCAGGAAAAAAAGCACAACGTTGATATAATATAAGACAGACGGTTGAAGAAAGTGACGTATGCACGCGCACCTGTAAGGAGTGTCACCACCGAATTTCTTCTGGTCAACATCACCACTGAGAAGCTTCATGTATCCACCACCACAGTCAAGCTTCTGCTCGTGCTTGACGGAGAACTGGAACACGAGGGTCTTGTCCTTGTTGCTGAACTCAGGGAACTCAGCTGATATGGCGTAGAATCTGTAGTCCTCGCTAGTCTGGATACCTGAAAGAGAGTGATCAATGCAACAACGATTAACGTTGAGGTTATCAACATGACGAGAGCCGATGAATCACGATCACAAATCACAAACGTACCTTTGTCGTTAGCGTCGCCGGACCAGTTTCCAGCAGTGTGGCTCCATTCTCCAGCAGTGTTGTCATCTTTCTTCCAGTCAGATTTTACCCACCTGCTCTCCCAGCCATCTTTACAAACAAGATACAACAACAAAAAGACTTAAAGATCAGCTTCATGTAGTCAATCATCAGTCTAAATCCTAAATCAAAAGTTCTAGCACATTCGATTTGCTGGTCATATATATATATATATATATATATATAAGCATTCATACTAGTTTCAAGAACGTAACCGATCACAAATTCCTATCATCGATCATAATCTCGATATCAAAGGATCAAACTAATACCAGATTCCACAAAAATTCATAGATCTACCACAAACATTTCGAAAAAGTTCGATCGATTCAACAAGTAGTGAGCTAAACTGGATCAATGCGAAATCATTTGATCAAAACGAATAGACGACGTAGCGATCGCAAAACATCGATTGAAACTTAGAAATAACAGAGAGAAATGTAGCTACCGTCGAATTTTTCCTCGAAGATAACACTAGCAGAGGCGATCGCGACAAGGCCGATGAGGATCAGAGAGATGATGTTAGGGTTTAGTTTCGCCATCGCTAAAAACTCAGATCGGAGCTTTCTCGAAAACAGTAAGATTCTACAAGCCTATGGAAGATGCTATATACCCAGAGAAAGCTGCGAGTGAAGTAGCGCTCTCGTGGCTTGCTGACTATGCAATTTTACACACGTTTAACGAATCAATGAATTACACGTCATATCTAGTTGTCACTGATAGGACATGGCGTCAGATCATTGGATACAACCACGAATTTGGGACTGGATTTAATCTACTTAGTTTACACGTGGACGGTGCATCTCGTGTGATTTAGTAAATACTAAATACTGATCTAAGAGTATACTCCGTTGGATTTCGGTGGATGCTATTGTAACCGTCAGATTCGACCTAATTTTATCCTCACAATCTTTTGTAAAACTGATTTTTGCAATTTTTTTTTATATCTGCCCTATACAAAATAGACAGGTACAAAATTATTAAACAAAAAAAAAATAGACCTGAACAAAATTTACTGATACTGATTACCACAGGAAAAAATAAATGTAGATGTGATGTGCAGTAAATTAATAATTATCCTCTATTATTTTTCTATTAAGAAATATGCCTTTTATTTATATTTTTATGAATCATATTTCCATTTTTATCATATATATTTTTTTTAAATATGTCACTGTTTCAATAAAATATAAAAATATTGAATATAAGATGCGAAAGAAAACGTACAATTACAACATATACAACAAATATATAACAAAAATTAACCCAGTGATAACATACTATAAGAAAATTCTAAAGTTAAACACTTTTAATTACAATTTACATTTTGAATATTTATTTTCACAAAAATGCGGACCGGCACCTAATTGATACTAATTACCAAAATAAAAAATAAATATATATGTGATGTGCAGTAAATTAATAATTATCCAAAAAAATATTAACATACAAAATATATTAAATTTTAATGGCTAAAATTATACTAATATCAAATAAATTTCACTCTTAAAGTCTTACTTTTAAAAAGTTAAATTAATTACAATTTTATTAATTTAATATATATTATTTACGTTTCAGGAAGAATGTTTTTGTGATACTTGTTAATATATAAGTAAGCAAAAAATAAAATGCCAGAAAACTTTAAAATAACATACTGTGAAAAATGTTAAAATAACATTCTTTTGTGAAACAAATAGAGTAATTATTTTTCCTAATATGTAAATAACTATAAACTATAAAAGAATTTAACTGATTTGATACTTATCATCATCAAGAAGTATTTTTTTGTATTGTGTTATCAAAAAAATATTGTTTTTTAAACTATAATATAAAAAGAAAGATTAATACATACTTGTATTTTTCCATATATTTGCATGTCTACATAAGTGTTTTAAAGTTTATAAAATAACTTGCACAATAATCTTATAAAAGCATGAAAATATTTTTTTATAATTATTTAGAAAATCTTTAATTTTTTTTATAAATTTTCATAAATAATATATAAAGCATATAAAACTATTTTTAAAACCTTGTTGATATAAAATATAAGAAATCTGCTTTAAGAGTGTTTTTTTTGACAACCAGCTTTATGAGTTCAAAAATAAATAAATAAATGTTTTAAAATTTTATAATATTATTTATACAAATTTTTAATTATTTAGACGAGTTTATATATGATTTATTTCACTATGTTATGATTTATTTCAATATGTTTTATATGTAGTTTATTTATAATGTAACTATATCTAAAAATGTAATCTCATTTTGTCAAATGAATACTAAAAATAGGAATCATTATTTTAATTGCGATATTTTGTTACGTATAAACTATATTTTGTTAAAAAAATATACTCTATCAGATTTTAAAATATTTGTTACTTATTTATTCGGTTATAAAAAGAACTAGATTTTTTTACCCGAACGTGCAGGTATATTTCCATTAAAAAAAGTTTGATATTAGTGTAAATATTTTAAATATATAATTTACATTTTTATGTTATATATTGTGTAAATTTGTAATCTAATTGGTACAGGTTTTTATTCAACATTATTAATATATAATATCCTTTGTTTTTTTTACTTTGCAATTCAACATTATTTTTAATGAATTTATTTTTAGTTAAGAATATTTCACTAATAATTTTGGATTAGTAAATTTCTGATATCTTATCTTTTTAAATAAAACATGAATTAAAAGTTAGTTATATACTATTATATTTTTATATAATAATTTTAAGATAATATGTTTTTGTGAGTTTTAAATTAAATAAAAATAAAATATAGTTGTATATATAGAAATTTAACATATGCTAACATTTTTTGTGTAAAAAGTATATATAATATATGAATGTTAATCCTTTTAATGGTGAATAATTTTTTTAATTAAGTGAACTAATTTTTTTTTTAAAAAGAAGGTTCATTACCAAAATTATTTATTTTATTTAATTCATATTGTAATTCTATTTTAATATAGCATAGACTACAATATGGAATTTATATTATAGTATAGAATTATTATTATAGTGAAATTTTAATTGATATTAATGTATAATAGAATGATATTATTAATCACTAAATTAGTTACTATGATATTTTATAAAAAAATATTTAGTTTTAGTAAGATTTTGTTAAATTTTTTCTCAACCAATTCTGTTATAATTAAAAATAAAATATAAATCTATTATTTTCAGCATATTTGATATATAGTGTAAATAATTAAATATGTCATATTATGTAATTAATAAAATGGTCATATTTAGACTTGTTTTAAGTAGATATAATGTAAATAATTAAATATGTCATATTATGTAATTAATAAAATGGTCATATTTAGACTTGTTTTAAGTAGATAGAGTAGATAGTGGTTCACCATAATTATAGTAGTAGCATATTTAGAGTATTTGTACTTTCTACCCACAACATTTACCCTATAGTGATATACACACATTTCCTCCAAATTTTGCTCACTCCATTATCATTATTTCCGTATTTTCCCTCAAAGTTAGGTAAATCCTTAATATCTAATTTTCGTTGAGTATTTTGAGCAAATCAACTCTATTATTTAATATCTAAAACAAATTAGTGCTAAATCCCCTAAAAAACAAATTATAATAATATAATTTATTAACCATCGGTATATCATTAAACGAACAAAAATAATTTGACGCTAAACCGGGGCTGGATCTCATGACTCTCAATAGCTTTGAATAATCTTTCCCTCTGCCACACACAAACGTTTTGTTTTCTTACAGAAAATTTGGGGGAAATCTGGAATCGAGAAACTCTTCATGGACTTCCGCAGTAGAAGAGTTCAATTTCTTCTCTTTGCCATCGGAATCGTCGCTCTCAGTATCACAGGTCCTTTCTTCCTCAACCTCAAACTTACTGTTTCTTTTTTTGGGATATTCATGTTAAATCAATGTCCTTGTACTGTTAATGTATCGCCCGTTTTCACCAATTCGTTCCTCTAAGTGCTAAATCTCGATCTGGGCTCGTCAACTTTGTAACTGAAGTTTCGATTTGTTTTTGTGAAGATCTGGGTTTTAGACAAAGGAAGTGTAATTCTTCGTCTGATAGATTAGATTTGGCGTATGAATTTTATAGCTAAGTGTGTTGTGTAATTATTTTTCGAATCTTCAAATTTCGTATATATACTATAGTTTAAAATTAGTTATATGAGTCCATTTGGATGTCTGAAATATCTGTTGTGTTATTTTTTTTTTTTTATATGTTAAAACAGCGGAAAAATGTCGGGAACTTGTTGGAGTAGAAGCAGCATCAAAGAGTGGACAGTTCACATTCCTGAACTGCTTCGACATGAGTTCAGGAACCGTAGCCTGTGCGGTTAAAGAAGGCGTGAAGCTCTACTTCTACAGCATAAGATCCATCCACGTCGAGAAAGCACGGAACGTCGCCATCGAGAAGGCCTTACACGAGGCCTTGGTGAAAGGCATGGCCGCGAACGAAGCGGCCAAAGACGCGCAGAACGCGGGTGCAAAGGCAGCTAAAATGGCGACACGGCAAGCGAAACGGATCATAGGACCGATTGTGGCGGCCGGGTGGGATTTCTTCGAGGCGCTTTACTTTGGTGGGACGTTGACTGAAGGGTTCTTGCGTGGTTCGGGGACTTTGGTTGGGGCTTATGCGGGTGGGTATGTGGGGGAGCAGAGGTTTGGGAGGTTTGGGTATCTTGTGGGAAGTCATTTGGGGAATTGGATTGGTGCTAGGGTTGGGCTGATGGTTTATGATGTTGTTAATGGGGTGAATTTCTTTCTTGAGAGTTATCAATCTGGAGAGAGTTATGAGGATCGGTCTGCTTATAAAACTGCCGAGGATCAGTCTACATATGAAACTTCTGAGGAGGATCAGTCTACATATGAAACTCCGAGTGACGAGCTGTAGAAGCTTCCTGGCATGACCTGAGGAGCTTTTGAAGATTAATAGAATTGGGAAGGTCTAGAAGATTGTGGATTGTTTGTTTGTGATACGTTTGACATAGTTGTATAACAGTTTAAGACTAAAAGGGTTCCAACATTACTGATGTATGAAATATTTGAAGTTACAATTTGTTCCTGATTCAACTCGATTTGCCTTCAGTCTTTTATATTGAATTCGTTTCATAATTATATGTTATGTATTGGAATTGTTGTTTCTCTTACCCTTAATTATTTGTTTTCTATAGCACAAATGCGACTATTCTAGGCATCTGAAATTGAAGTCAAAGGTATGAACTAATTTACACCACTGAACAATCAGAATTATTAAAAAGCAAACTGTAAGGAACACAAGTCTTCAATTTTGAAACATTATTAAAAGTCTTTAAGACAACAAATTAGACTTGGGCCTCAATAACATCTTTAAGACAACAAATTAGACTTGGGCCTCAATAACATTGGGCTGAGTTCAAATCGAGTCGGTTTATAACCGGTTAATTAGCGGGTCAGACCGGATTCAATTCGTTTCTTGAGGGAAAGGAAATCACCAGCTTCTTTTTTTTTAGTGAGGTTAAACAAAATCAAAGCTTTGAGATCTTGAACAAGAACCTAGACTCTCTCTCTGCCTTAGTACGAAAAAGATGACTGTAAGTCCGACCAATCTCAAAATCTTCAATGCTCCTTACTGTATATGCGTCTGATTCTGTGGGGTTTTGGTCCAGTTTACTATCCCGATTGATAACGGAGATACCTTGAAGAACGCAGAAGCTGATTCTCAAAGAACACTGTAAAAAACCTCTCTCTTGTTCTTTACATCAGATTATCAGTTCAGGTTTAGGCTTTTAAGTATGAATGTTTTTTTGTTAGGTACCCATATGTCACTGGGACATCGATTGTCGCAATCAAGTACAAAGATGGTGTTCTAATGGCTTCCGACATGGGAGGTCTCTTTCTTTTCCTTTGTTTCAGCTCAAAATAACTGAAGACGAATGCCTGTTGTTTTTTTTTTTCAAAATTATTTAGTTTAAAGGCTGCCTCTTTCCGGTTAGAGATCATGTGTTCTTGATAAGCTTGAATTCTGATTGAAAGTTAGAAAATTTAATCCGCAATAAAGTTTGTTTCATGCTCTTTTGTAGTGGCAACTTTTCATATAATTTCTTGTAAATTCGGATATTTATGGTCCAGTGAGTTCTATGCATCTTTTGATTGAGTTAGGTTCTAACAACATAATGCATAAAATGTTGTTTTGATATTTGTTTAACATTCCTTGTGTGTTTGTTTGGCTAATGGCTTCTTCTCTATGTTAGTTTAAAAAGTTTATGGTGAATTAATGAATGTGCAGGTTCATATGGATCAACCTTAAGATACAAGAACATCGAGAGAATGAAGGCTATTGGAAAGCACTCTCTTCTCGGTGCCAGCGGAGAGATCAGCGACTTTCAGGAGATTCTTCGTTATCTTGATGAGCTCGTGTAGGAATCGGAATCCAACTTCTTCTTTTACTTATTGTCAAATTTTCATAATATCTGACGAACGAAGCCTTTGTTTCTTTTACATGTACTGTAGGTTGAATGATAACATGTGGGATGATGGTAACTCATTGGGACCAAAAGAGGTTCACAACTATCTGACTCGTGTCATGTACAACCGTCGCAACAAGTTTAACCCTCTCTGGAACACTCTCGTCCTTGGAGGTGTCAAAAATGGAGAAAGTTACCTTGGCATGGTAACGTCTCTCTAGACCTTTAAATAATCTTTCTTATGAATGTGACTATTGATTTTAGAACTGTTTGATTCTCTATAGGTGTCAATGATTGGTGTTAGTTTCGAGGACAATCATGTTGCCACTGGATTTGGGAACCACCTAGCTAGGCCGATTCTTCGTGATGAGTGGCATGCGGATCTGAGCTTCGAAGATGGTGTCAAGCTCCTTGAGAAATGTATGCGTGTGCTTCTTTACCGTGACAGATCTGCTATTAACAAGCTTCAGATAGCGAAGATCACGGAGGAAGGGGTAACTGTCTCTCAGCCCTACTCATTAAAGACTTTTTGGGAGTTCCAGGCGTTCCACAACCCAACTGCTGGTGCTCAAGGCTCTTGGTAAGAAAGCCTTATCAACAACCTATTGTCTGGAGATCCTTTCAAGAACTGTTTTTTTCTATTTTATGTCATGTGTGATGTTGTTTAAACACTGTACTGTCGTGGGTTTTTCATTAAATTTGGGAATTAAGATCAATGAAAACTTATGGATATTTCTGAAGATATTTGGACAGTTGCATCGATTAAAGCTTATGTGTTAACCAGGGAGCATACGTAGATACGAACACATATTATATACTGACTTGGTTCAGTAAAAAAAACTGGTAGTATCAGGGAGTTTTATTTTAGGTAAATTAGGTGTTTGCCCGTTGATGCGGACATAGTTTTTTTATAACTATTTATTAATACATATTAATTAATACATATTAGGTGGTTGTCCATCAATTTGGCAGGTATAAATAATTTTAAAACTTTATTATATAAAGCTTAGTTTTTCAGAATTAGAATTACTAATTAATATGATCATGACACAAGGTAAGTATATATTTTAAATTATGACATATGTTAAAATATATAAGTAATAATAGAGGAAACATAATTGTAAAAAAAATATTAATTATTTTTTAAATTTAATACTGATTTTTTTTCTCAAATAATAAAGAAAAGATAATTTTAAATTTTTATAGTAATTATACTGTTAAAAATATTGAACCTAAAATATCAAAGACTTTTTAATGCTATTTTCCTATATTCAAATCCAAAATAGAAAGGTCATAAGCCAAAAAATATTGACATGAAAAACCTAATTTTTTTAAAAGCAATAGTAATCTTCATTTTAACAAATCACTAGGTTTTGACCCGCGCTTTTCAAACACGGATATTTTTATTAAAAATTTATATAATTGATTTTTGTCTTTATTTAAAGTATGTTTTATGAAATTAGCAACAAATAAATTTCACATAACCGAACATCTAATTTTAAATTGAAAATATGTCAAATTTTTAAAAGCATATACCAAAACTAATTTGTAAAAATAACTTATTTAATATTAATTTTCCTTTCCTAAAATTATGAAGAAAATAAAACTGCAAAGAAATAAAAAGATTAAATCGTAATTGTCCTTTTTAAAATAAAAACCTAAAAAGGAAAATATTGTTTATGCTAATTTTTTTTAAAAAAAGTTGTAGTCATTTTCATTTTATAAAAACCTATACCATAACAGATTTTCACAAATAATTTATTTAACACTAAGGTAAATATTAGATATATAGAAATTTAACTTAAAAAGTCAACCATAAAGAAAAATTAAAAAGTAATTATTTTTTTTAAAAAAATTTAGCCAAAAAAATTAAAGACTGTTTAATATTTTTTTTTCAAATCTTTATTAAAAAGATCAAAACGCAAGAGGAACTATGATTATTCAAATCTTATTATATAAAGTTTGGTTCTCAAAGTTGCTAATTATCACGTTTGTAACATATGTCAATTGTTATAAAATGGGAGAAATGATTTGAGAGAAAAGTGTTGTCTGTCTTTCTAATTAGCATATGCCACTATATATAGTGGAGAAAACAAGGGTTTACATGAGGAGATAATATCTAGGCATTGAATGCACTTGTTGACCATATTGATTACATGATATTATACATATAAGATATAGTCTAAGTTCTTGGTAGTATATGCTGGACGGATGTGAACCTCCTCGGACTTCTCCTTGTACTCGGTTATGGGCAATCCACACAATGGATTTATAACACTCCCCCTTGGATGCCATAACCATATCGGGCTTGTAATGTGCTTAATGTTGCCTCGTTAAAACCTCTCCCGGCAAACCCAAAACCCAATGTGGTAAAAGGGAAACCAAGGAAAGGAAAAAGAGTACAACACACATTACTCCCCCTGATTTGGACATCACTGAAGGTCTTTGAGCCTTCGCATGCCAATCTTCTTTGTGAGCTTCCTGAATGTGCTGGTGGGCAATGACTTGGTGAAGAGGTCGGCTGAGTTCTCACTAGAACGGATCTGAAGGATGTCGACCTTTCCAGCTTTCTGCAACTC
>JABAYD010091064.1:0-10628 GCA_014822095.1 Diplotaxis tenuifolia | reverse complement strand
ATATATATATATATATATATATATATATATATATATATATATATATATATTTATATATTTATATTTAACGTGTAACTACACGGTGTTTCATTTGCACATATGTGTAGATTTTAAAATTTACACTAAGTATGTGGTAATGATCGAGTAGTTAATCTGGGGGAAATAATAGTGGGCAACAATGTCTTTAGATCAAAACAATACAATCAAAAATCGTTTGACAAAAATGGACTTTTATTGATAAGATCGATTGATACAAAAGAATAGTTAAAATCGAACACAATGAATTACAATAAGAACAAGGGGTGAAAGACGGATGAGATCGATGTGATTAGCTTGGTTTCTAGGGTTTTGCGCGTGTGTTTTCTCTTCATTTCCTTCTCCTTATATAGTCACTTTTTCTTCTAACCTGTTTCGATCTTCTCCGAGATCTCCGGACCGAGGTCGACGATTCGATGGGCCTACTGCTTCGTTATAGAATTGTTGGGCGAGCCCTTTGATTTATTGCACGGATTTAGGGTCAACATTTGGCGCCAGTCTCCTTTCTTTGGTGGGAAAGAGAAGAGATGATTCGTTCTATCTTGAATAATGGATGGAGATGGTCCGACACGTGTCATCTCGTCGTCGTATGTGTACCATTGGCGCGTGCGCCTCCTTTTCCCAAGGGTTACATGCGCAGAGTTTGAAATAAACTCTAATTATTTATTTTCTTGGTTTTGGTGATAGAGCCGTTTTGCAGGTCGGTTGATGTCTTCCAAATCCTTCTTTCTTTTCTGAATCCTTGCAATTACGATTTTGATTTCTCTTAATCAAAGATGTCTGCTTAGTTTTCTTTCCTCTTCCGGTGACTACTGTGGATCGTCTTGAAAGTCTATTCGCGACATGCGGTTTCGATCGAGGCGTCAAGCTTAAACTAGCTTCTCCTCTTGAGACTGTTTGCGACAGATTTTGCGGAGCGTACCTCTCATTTATTGAATCTTGTGGTCTTTCTTTTTGATTCCGAGACCTATTCTTGAAATCTTGGCTGAAGTGGGTATATCTTTTACTTAGATGTGTCCAAACTTCTTGAGGAATATCTTGGCTCTAGTAGTTAGAGCTCGTGAAGAAGGGTTGCGCTTTGGTCTTGAGGAGTTGCGTCGTCTCTGTTTTCTGAAGAGAAACAATCAAAAACCTGGAACTTTTCTCATGTCTCCGCGGGCAGGACGTCATGTCATCCAAGGGATTCCGTAGGGCGACAAAGATTGGCGAGACGGGTTCTTTGTTTTCAAAGTTGATCATTTTTCGATGGGTGATTTTGACTTTACAAGCCTTCCTCATCTTTGGTCTGATGATATAGGTTGGTTTCTGAACTTTTGCTATTTTATTTTATATTTTTCGTTTAGAATCGATTCTCTAAAATCGACCTATGTGTTCTTAATGCACTCTGGGAGCTCTATGATGTATGATGAGCTCTGAGTCCTGTTGAAGATGTTACGATGAGGCCGTCTAGACTGGTCATCTTTTGATCGCGAGCGAATCACGCCGCTTTCTTGTTACCGGATGAAGTTGATCGAGCTCCGGCTATTATCGACGACCTGTCCAAGTTCAAGAGCATTGCAGGACCTTCTAGTAGTCCTCCTCCTTCTAATAGGTCAGATAGGCAACTGGCCAGGAGATCATCGTTTCGGAACCGTAGAACAGTTGTGGGAGTGGAGATCTCGGGGAGTCATCTTTGATTCGGATCTCAGATTCTGATATCGAAATAACTCTTGAAACTGGGGAATTGCATGTTGCTCTGAACCCTGGTTCGGAGGATGAATCTGATACTACTGGCCGCAGACGTCGGTGTTTATCGCAGGTCGTATCACCGACGTCGCAAAGTGGCCCTTCGATTTGAGATCGTGATGTGGTGGCTCCGGGCCCGTACATCTTTTCTTCGGATTCTCTTGAAGAGAAGGAGGCGTATGCCAAGATTATGGATGCTAATTCTAAGGTATTTTATCGTTATTATATTCTATTCCAATAAACATATCTAGCTTTGATAACCTTGGTACTTTGTAGGTTATGGTTGTTGTAACGAGTTTGATGCGATGTTCGAGGGTCGTGGCGAGGGGGAGCTAGCAAGGTCGCATGTCGAGGTTAAAATTCTCAAGGAGTCGCTCCGAAAGGTGAAAGAAGACCTCAAGAAGAAAATCGGGGAGGCCATATTTTTGAAGGATTAATGGAAAAAAGCTTGTGAAGAGAGGATGGCCTTCGAGAGTAAGGTCGCCACCCAGAAGTTTAAGGTTGTAGAGTTCCTTGCAGAGAGGGTGCAGGATATTTGTCGTGAATTTCACGTCATGCGTCGCGAGATCGCTAATCGTTACAAGGAGGCTTTTCCTTTGTAGAGAAAAAATGGTCAGACAAGAAGAAGGAAACTTACGCAGAGATCCAACTGCTCAACGAGATCAAGGATGGGGAATTGGTCATCGATTACGAGTTGACCCGCCTTAAGGAGATGGAGAAGGATCGCGAAGCTCTCATCAAGCTAGCAGCCGTTGTTGATTGGACTATTTCGGATTTGGATCTTCCCAAAGTTTCTGGTGATTCGGCTGTTGGAAAATCTTCTTCCGAGAAACTCTTAGACTTTATCCCTTATATCTTTGTTTTTATTGTATATTTCTTTGTTGTTGTTTTTTTATTCTAGAACATATTTTGGATTTTTATGATAAGCCAAAATCTTTAATAATATCTTTCTTCCTAAGAACTCGAGATTTTACCCTTTTCGGTTGAAATTATTTTGTCTTTAAAAATCGAATTCGTTCAATCGATCTTTGTATCTCTGGAAAGTTTTATCATTCTTTATTGTCGATCATGACATCGAGGAAAACGAGTTCCTGTGATTTTTGAAAGAATTCGTAATCGGAACAACGGAGCAGGGCGGATCCGTTCTGGTGGTGTAAGCGAAACGCTTACCGAAGTTCTTCGCGAGGAGCCGTGGCTTCCTCGTACAGGGGCTCAGTCCGAAACCAAAGATCTGGAGGCACCGAAGGCGACCACTCTTTTGAATTCCGGTAGTCCAAATAGTTTGGAGGGGCATGATCGTTCTCCGAAGAAGGCAAAGACTTCAGGGAATGATGCTCGATCCGGGACTGCGACTGAGGGTGCGATTGTGAAGCCGTTTCACTGGCAATTTTTTCATGCCAAAGATTGTCCGATCACAGACGATCCTGATAGTGTTGCTCACTTAGTCAAGCATTTTAAGCTAGTGGGGTGTCCTCTTCCTTCATTGCGGAATATGACTGAGCGTGATGCCTACGTTAATATGGCGGTCGCTCATACCAAGGTCGACGGTTCGCCATTTTGGTTTTTAAGTACTCATCTTATTATTGTTCGTATTCTGCTGTGTTTTCAGGCTATGGAAACTAATAACGAGTTCGCGGCGACTTTGGTGATGCGTTTAGTGATATTCCTCGAGCTGATGAGCTATACAAAGTCAAGAAGGTCGTTCGGGAGCTAAAGCTCGGTTTAAAGATGACCCTATATAGAGAGCGTGCTAACATTGTTCAATTGACGGCGGCTGAGAAGTTGGAAAATCAGGCTTCTTCTCTCGAAGCTCGCCTTCGAACCGTCTGGAATGAGAGGAAATTGGCTCTAGAGCAAGTCTCCGCGCTAGAGATGCAGATCGAATCTTTAACGTCGAATCATGTGGACGAACTTCGTCGTGCAAATTTTGACGACAAAAAGATTGGCTGATGGCTACCTGGATGTGTTGATATCTTTGAAAAAGAAATGGGAGAATAAGAAAGCTGCGGCGGATTGCTAGATTCGTTTGAAGGAAGTTATGGCTAACATAGAGCTTATTAAGGAGATAATGAATAATAATCTGCTTGCTTCCGACAAACTGCTGCATCTTCGGGCTAAAAAGATCGAATTGGGGGCCGAGTTTGATGCGGTGGTGGTATCGTATTTTTCGGTCGGGAAGTTGGATATTCGTCGGATTGCAGAGAATTTACCTGATGATTTATTTTCTAGGGTTCCTTCTGGTGAAAACGGGGATGATTTTGAGATGAGGCGTGATGGCGACCGTTATGAAGATGGCGAGTTTGACGCCGAGGAGTAGTTTATGTTTTCTTTTGAATTTTTCTGTTGTCCTTTTGTTTTGTTTCCTTTTTCATTTATTATATTAAAAAATTGTGTATTTTCTTTGAAGAGAATGTTTTGATTTTGCATGTGTTTCGACCGTCTTTATTTTAAGGTCGAAGATCGAAGAAATACATACCACTTTGATTTTGTCGTTTGTGGGCAATAAAAAAATTACTAGCGGAGATGTGTCGTGTGTGTCGGCGAGATTCTAACCGTTTCTGAAAACTTGATATGAGTCTCATCTTGCATTTAAAATGTAATAAGTGGGATTAACAAAAAAGGGGTTTTCTTATATTCATAATCGATGTTTTTAGAATTATTCTAAGAAAATGATTTTTGTTCAGAGCACTTTATCGTGTTTGTTTCGTGGTGACCCGAGGGGCTTTGTAGTACGAGGCGACTGCTTGTTGGCAACTCTATTGAGTTGTTGGATGAGTGACTGAGCTTGTTTCGTGAGTTGCCTACGTACCCTCGGCGAGGGATCAAGTCTTATCATAGTTTGACTGTTTCCCTTAAGGATAAGGTCGGGTTTTATGTTTGTCCGTGTAGGTACGTACAGTTCATTGTATGCATTAGTCTTCTTAAGTTATGGATAGTGTGAATCGATGTCATTGAAACTTGTGAGGTCACATGCGCTGGAGTTTTTCTGACTCCATTTTATGGGTTACTATTCCTTTTGGAGTTAGGAACTTCAAACATTGATGATAGGTTGAAGGGACTGCTTTCATACTGTACAGCCAAGGTCTTTCGAGGATGGCATTACATGGTGCAGGTCGATCTATGACGACGAATTCTACGATGTTCCTTATGCCTCCTGCGGTGACGACGAGTTCGGTTGATCCCACGAAATAGGTGGTTTCTCTTGCGAATCTGATCAGAGGAGTCCTCTATTATCTGAGTAGGGCTTTGGTGAATCCCGTCCACTTAAATGCGTCGTAGAAAAGAACATCGGCTGAACTTCCAGTATCGGTCATGATTCGAGATAACCCGCATCCACCGACATCGAGCCTTACGTTGAGTGCATCGTTATGTGGTTTATCGAGGTCATTGGTTTCGTTTTTGTCGAATGTGATTTCGTTATTGGGGCATGTCGGGGGTTCTCGTATGCCATGGCTGCTTTCTGCTCTTCTTTGATGTGCTTTGACAGAGTTAATCGATTTTCATAATTTTGATACTCCATAGATAAAGTCAACTTGCTTTCCTTTCTGCAGCGTTCGGATGTGCCATTTCTTAGTTAAAATTGGTTGGTAACGTCTTTGTCTCCCAGGAAGGTCGGGTTTGCGTAAATGCGGCTATATTTCTTTTTCGACATGGATTTTGATAGAAGCTGTTGGATTATACTTGTTCTGTTGTTTCTTCCGAAGTGATTCCTTGTTTCCGCTCGCTTGAAATGGGAAGGGGAATAATTCACATCATCAGTGCCTGGGCCTCGGACTGTTATTGTGAGGTTGATACATACTTTGTCGTTGTTTTGATCTTTAGTTAGTTGGTGATTAGATCCCCATAAGATCATATCGACTATCTTCTTTGGGCCTGGGGGTGGCGATTTTGGAGATGCAGTCTCCTCCTCCATATTTGTTTTATCTTTATTTTTGGCCTTTGGAGTGGTGAGTGGCTCTTCTTCCTTCATGTTTTCACCGTTTTCCTTGTTCTCATCTTTGTTTCGGAGGGATATCCCGACATTCATCGATTAAGTGTTCTTTTCGTTTGTGGAATGTACAGAATTTGGTGAGGTCGTACATTGATTGTTTATTCTATGACGACAAATCTATTGCATATGAATGTTGTCCCGCGAGTGGTCTGCTCTTTAGGAGCGTTTGGTTTCTTCGCCGCTTCGGTTTTACTAGCGCTGTACTGCTATTTCAAGGCGGCGACCTCCTCTTCGTGAGTTGCGAAGTAAGATGCGCGATGCAAGGGATCGTCTAGCGAAGCGGGAGTTCGAACAATCATTTTCTCCCGGAACTTGGAGGAGAACTAAACTTCATTCTTTAAGGCTGCCAAGGCGACTACTTTTTTCTTTAATTTCCCTGAACTTATTTAAGTAAGTCCTTAGTGGTTCGAAAGGTGCTTGTTTGAGATTCCATAAGTTGGCTTCGGTCCGTGTATCTATGAACACCGAGTATTGTTTCAAGAATGCCGAAACGATTTGGGTGAAATTATCTATAGAGTTTGCTTCAAGGCTAGCGAACCACTCCAAAGAAGGTCCAGCAAGATTTTCGGCGAAAAAACGACAATATCCTGTTTCTTTTTCTTTGTCGTTGAAATGTGCTCGTGAAACGGCTAAACAAAATGTCTGTACATGAGCTTTGGGATTAGTGGTACCGGAATATTCAGGGAACTTGATTTTTCCGATATCGCGTAACCTTAAGCTGGTTATACGATGAGTGAACGGAGTTCGTTGTGTTTTTTTCGATGACTTGATCTATATCGGGAGCTGAGCTCGTAGCCAGGTGCATGATCGCATGTATTCTTCTGAGTTTCGCATCGTTTCTTTCGATATAGTTTTGGAATTCTCCGGTTTGGTTTGTAAGTCTCTGGTTTTCCGCAGAAGAATCCTCGCGCAGAGGCCCGTATGGGTCATATCTCCTTGTAAATGCTACGAGCGTTACGTTCCATTGCGATGCATTTGGTCTGTTCGCGAAGAGATTCATGCATCGGAGGGGCGAAGTATGATTTCCTTGTTTTTTGCGACATCCGAATGGCCTATCGCGAGTTGGGATTGTCGTTGTTCCGAAGCCCTGTCTTTCGATTTCTGCCTCATATAATCCGTTGTAATTTAGGCTTCGATATGGTGTATCAGTTTGCGTGGGTTATCGTGAGCTTTCTCCTATGGTTCTTCCTGATCAGGCACTCATAAGATTGGGAGAAGTGAAGGCTCGCTGATCCATGGAGACCGAGGTTTGCAACGGCGGATCAGATTGTTGTCGGGTTCCTTCGACGGAATTAGCTCGTCGATCAGCGAGTTCCTTTTTTGCATGCTCTAGGCGATTTGCAATAGTTCGATTGGCGATCTCTTGATCGTGCGATTTGTCAATCAGCGTGGAGACCATTGCCCTGAGTCCGTTAACTTCTTCTCGGGTTCGGATCAGCTGAGTAGGGGATATGGGCCTTGGTAGTCGATTTGGGTCATCTGGGACTGTTCTTTCGGTCGATCGGTTCCAGACTCGGGATTCGGTTCAATCAAGAGGTACATTACGATCTGGAATTGGGATACATGCAGGCGGGATCTGCGGGGTTCGGGTTATTTTGGAGGTTCCAGCAATATTCGTTTGATCGACAGTGGTGGTTTTTGGGGTGATTCCCGTGAGATCCACGTCGGTCGATCTTAATCGGGTGTTTTCTGAGTTGGATTGACTCGGGTCTATGATCATGTCGGAATCGGGATCTTTTAGCAAAGGCGTTTTTCGTTTAAATTCTCCATAGTCGGTGCCAAAATGTTAGATCCTAAAATGTACACTAAATATTTTATAGTGATCGAGTAGTTAATCTAGAGAAAATAAGAAGTGTGCAACGATGCCTTAGGGATCTCCGGACCGAGATCGACGATCTCTTTATCTTTGATGGACCAACTGCTTCTTTATAGAATCATGGGCCGAGCCCTTTGATTTATTATCCGGATTTGAGTCCAACAATATGTATACAAATATTTATTGTTTTTTTTTGAAAATATAACTCAAAATTCAAAATCAAACACAAAACTAGCTCATGATATTTTTTGGAACTTCTATTTGCCATATTCACCTTAAAAGGTTATATTATTCATGAAAATGCTATTATTTTTCTCTTTTCAAAAATGAGTTTTTTATTCTTTCATTCTTCAAAAATATAATAAAATAAATATAAATATCAAACTTCAGAAAATAATAATTAATGTCTATACATTAAAATCATATATTTTATTTATCTTAGAAAAAGTATATTTTAAAATAAAAAATCTAAATAGAGAAAGTTTTACAAATTAATATCTTTATAAATTAATAAAATTTTAAAATTCCAACATTATTAGTTTATAGAGATTTACTGTCAATGATGTTTCGTTTAACAAAATATTGCATAAATACTTTTAAGCACTAAATAGATGAGAAACTTAATTGCGTTTTTTTAAGTTTAATATCAGATTTAATCATATTTTGGTTTCAACTTTTAAAATTTTGATATTTAAACAAATGTTTAACTTCTTTATTGCCTTAGAGCAACATTATAGGTGGGACTTGAATTTAAGCCCTTAGAATATTTTATGATTATTGTTGAGTTAAGGACAAATGTAAATAGATGTTCACTCAGAAATTACATTATTGGTGAGACTTATGAAAGTCCCTTAGTGAATTAATGTATGCCATTGGAGGAAGACATGTCGAGGAGGTTATCAGAGAGCTGCCTCTGGTGGTGAACCGCTGCCGCTGTGCCAGATCTTTGTCTCCCGTTCATCGCCGCCGGGAAATCGAATCTCAGTTCCTTGTCTCGTAGCTCGAATGGAGCTAAAGAGATCCAACTGAAACGCGGAGTCGTCGAGGAAGGGAGAGAGAGAGAGACACACAGAGCGATTTTGTCGGGAGAGAGAAAAAGAAGATGGCGCAAAACACAACACGTGTCTTACGGGACGCGTCCAAAAATCCTTTAATTAAGGCCCGTACCAAACGAAATATTTTCTTTTTAATTTATTTTCGAGCCCAAATAGTATTTGGGACGGGCCAAGGGTCGCCCAATAATGATGCTCTTAGGCCCACGATAATGTAGGGACGGACTAGATGAGCTCGAGCTTGCATCACTAAATATCCATCGGGATATTTCTATTTTTCACAATTAGTTGTATTAGATACGGGTCCCATTATATACAGAAAGGTTTACGAGAAAAACTCTTACATCATCTACCCATTTTTTTGTTAACCGTAATTCTGTGATTATTATACGCCTTATAAACTAGAGTGACTAAAAAGATGTCCACAAAATTTTAAAGCATCTGTATTTTATTATACAGCCCATTACATATAGTGGTTATTTGTTGAAAGACAATAAGATTTCACAAAGATGTTCCTATACAATATACTTGACGACAAATGAACAATTTATATTCGCCTGTTTCAACTTTTACTGAGTTTATAAGCGTATCGACAAAATTTAAAGCAGCAGAGAGAGAACCAAAGTAAATGAGATAGAGTGAACCAGCTCTCTCCACCGATATTTCTGATTTTTTAGAACTTTTTCTTCCACCTGTCATCCTTCTAACGGTTAGTTGATTTCGTTACATAATCTTTTTTATTTTTTAGCTTTCAAGAACTTTTGGAGGGTTTTTGCCATTAAGGGTGTTCGAATATTGACATCAACGATAAATACTAGCTCACTCATGTATCTGTTTACCCGTCCACATCATCATCAACAGCTAACCTACGCTTTTGATTTTAGGTTTATTGGTGCCAATGTGGTCCATACACAAAGAAAAATAACATATAGTAAGTTTATGCAAACATTAAGTTAATTCATAAGAAATTGTAAGATGTTGTCATTGATTTGATTGAACTTATCTAAGTTTTAATTCATTTTTTATTTCACTCTAATTTTTATTTCGGGTTAGGTTCGATTAAAATTTTTAAAGTTCTATCTTTTTTAACTTTAAATCCAAAATTGATAATAATTCACCTATGATACATGATTATTAAATTACAAACGTTAACTAAAACTTATGTGAAAAACAAGTTCTTAATTTGACATAAATCTCACACCACAACATATGTAAAAAAAAAAAATTATATTAAAGGATTTTTAACTTTTTATAAAGCTAACCTTAATTAAAACTATGGCCCATATCTAGTCATCTATAAAATGTAATTTACTGTTTTGTATAAGCAAAAACAAATTTTCTCCAGTTTGCGTGTATCACTAAACTATGGATTCTAATGAGAAAACCACATGACAACTAATCTGTTTCTTTTCATTGCCAACCAATTATTTTTTGCATTGAACAAAGTTGCTGATGGTTTTAAAAGCCCAATAGCTATCGAATATTCAAAATCATACCCAAAATAGAAAAAGTATAAGTTAAATTGTATTACATTATTGTGTATATAATATGCAGCTTGTAAAAAATCTCCTATATATTAATAGACAAACATTGCATTTAATGCTTTCACATTACCTTTGCCATGTGTCAGCTTAATAGAGCATCGCATAATTTTTTTTCCATTTTTGGTTACAAATTTAATAGAAACGTGAACTTAATTTTCATATTCAAACACCTTTGCTATTAAGAACTTTACGAGCCAAAGTTACGTATTCATTCAATACATCGCAGGAATGGTACTTCACATTGGACAACCAAGTGGAGGATAGTAGTTTTGCAGAGGTTACGTTCATGTCTAGTATGTTTGAAATAGTGTAATGGCTTGAAAGGTTGACGGATAACAGTAAACTACGTTGCATGGAAACGGAAGCGGAAACGTGGAAGCGGAATCGTATGGAAGCGTAGAAGCGAGTTTTTTAAAAAATTTAGGAAGCGGATTCGTGTTGGAAGCGTATTTAACTATATATAT